>JAQQZX010000023.1:30995611-31019710 GCA_030068355.1 Notoglanidium maculatum | reverse complement strand
TAGATTCATAAGTTTATATTCAGAATTTATATACTTTTGTGAAGCTGCTTTGTGACAATATCTGTTGTTAAAAGCGCCATACAAATAAAATTGAAATTGAATTGAATTGACTGGATTTTCATGAATACAACATTTCTTGTACAATCCGTTTTGTGAATTTGTGATGTCTTTCGTCTCCAGCGATTGAGTCGTATCCATCCCAAGGCTTATAGCAGGATCAGCTCAAGAGTCATACTATATCATAACAGGAAGCACAACAACAAGCAGGCGTCTTTCGTGAGAATGTACAACTACAGCAGAGCAGCCTGTAGTGAACGCTTAATCTGACTTTATTTCAGTCATGTAATTCCCCATGTTGAAAGAGTGGAAGTAAATCTTGAGACATCGGGCGTGCATGTAGCCTTTGAAGTTTTGAAATAGCGATGAGCCCTTCCTTAAAGCATCGGCGACCATACCGCTGTACAATCCGACTTCGTTGCTCACAAACACCACGGATTAACCGAGACAGAGCTGAAGAATTTGCAGACTCCATCTTGCAACAGTGCTAATAATCCATTATACAACGTTCAACACACACTGGATTAATAAGGACACCTCCGAATATAATCGCTGTAATTAGTGTTCCATTTAATTGGCTGCTCTGTAGGTAGATGACGTTTTTAAAATGAGCAGTCACGTTCTTAAATGCCAAAGCAGTGACAACGGCAACTCCTTCAGTTCAGGTCTCCGCACCGCGTCACCCATTACAAACATTTTCTGTTTTATTCCTGGGAAGGAGTTTTGCATTGGGGGGTGATGGGATTCGAAATTACCGGTCAAATTCTGACAATCAAATGATTTTTTTAACAGAGAATGTGTGTTGATTACAACGATCAACTTATACCATCTCTACCGTTGTCACTGAAGTGCACTTCAGTTACTTCCTGGCTTCTTCTTTAGAATTGTTTACAGCTATGGGAAACATGAACAGACCACTTTTAATGGCGACCACCCGTTTTTGAAGTCACGGTTGAAGTCTCATCTCAGAAGCCGTCCATCCATTTTCTACAACGTCATGGTTCAGGAGAATAATCATGACCGTGACGTAAGGAATTTTTAGGTTTATGTTAATGCGCTAGTTTTTATACGTTATTCCTAGAACATTTCCTCGTTCGCAGTCACGTGTCAAGTCTGAGAAGTCTTAACTTTAAGTCATAATGTGCTCTTCACAAATTTGGGTCCAGACTAATAATTAGTATAGTGAATTTACACAAATGCAGGATTTTTCACAGGCGTTCATACATAGGCAAATTTTCTAACCTAACGGAAATGATTTGAGAGACGCATAACTATAACTGTGAAAAAAACTGAATATTTCACTTCAGTTTGACATGACATCAGGTGCAAACTATTTTCACTACCCATCTAGTTCACTTCAGTATGGCCTTGGGATTTGTTTTGTGCAACTTCAATGCCAAACAAAATTTCAAGCGTCTGTTGGACCACCAACTCTAGATGCGCAACATCATCTTTGTAAGTGAAGGCTGCTATAGTTTGGGATAACGACTACCGAAATGTGCCTCTGTCGTCATGGGAACGAGCGCTCTATTCACTTCGTTGTTGTCCAGATCACCGGCCGTCTGCTTGATTGAACGTTGACCCTGGAATTGAACGTTGATGCTGATTTGCTCATGTTTGCTGGAATGGGAGATGAATACACACTTTTAAATGTATCGTTTTGCATCTTTGGCTTTGAAGATGTATCAAGTCTTTCCGAATCAAAGGGCTCGAGTCCAAGTGATGTGGAAAGTCGGCAAAAATTGTGACTCGACCCCGGGTCACGTGCTGCTGTCCTGCATGCAATATTCAGCCAAATTGAAACAAAATGCAGTAAAAACAAAAACATTTTAAATGCACAGACAGCAAATAACCGTAAAAAAAAAATGCACTTTGGAACAAGCTCATACAATGCAGTGTGTCTAATATCATTTACATTGATCATCCAGCCTACAGCACGCATCAGTTCCTTTTGGGAAGCACAGTGACCTCACCTGTAGTCAAAGATTACATCACCGCACGCTCATTTCTCATAGTGAACATGACATGCACACTGACCAGACTCAATAGATCACTGTGTGCTCATTTTCTCAGACTCAACACAACACTCACATTTCTGCGGCTGGTTTCCAGATTGAATCCTCCATATGCAGATTTCTCCCGTTTAACCCTCATTGCACTACACACTACACACTACACACACACACACACACACACACACACACATCACGGACTTCCAACATTTAGGCAAAATCTCTCAGGCTGAATAAAGCACGCTCGCGTGCATCATACTGCAGCTGTATATTACTGTATCCATCTCTCCAGCTGTGTAGGCGTTTATGTCGTGCTCATTTCGTTCCCATTAACTGTTCTTTTCGTATGTGGTTAAAAAGACATTTACATTTAAAGGTCGCTGATGCGATCCAATTGTTCATATTTCTGTTTCTAGGAAAGCAACAGCGTCTCCATCCATAGAAGCTCCATTTAATCCTGATGTAAAAGCATCATCTGTGGCTTACAGAGAAGGAATGTGAAAACCTTCATCAGATCAGCTGTAAGCCCTGATTATTACTGAATTATTAATAGCACAGGCTCAAAGGCCTGATGCTTCCTGCAGCTCGGTAATGATTTTTGATGCCACAACTGTCAAAGCAAGCAACCGTCGCTGCCAAAAACACACTAAAATCGTCTTACCGTTTAAGGAGAAGACACCATGTGCGGATGACAAAGTCCCTTTGAGGAGAGGTTGAAGCAAACATTCCAGTTGAAACCCAGGCGCTGTCGGTGTGGTGGTGGTGGTGGTGGTGGTGTTGTTTTCACATTAGTTTTACAGTGTTATCTCTTCCAGAACAGAGAGCTCTTCATCCATCCGCTTCAAGTGTTTCAGTTCCTTACACCGCAACAGCCGTTACAATTAAAACACACTTACATTTAAGGGGGAATAAATAACTTCACCGACAATTATCATCCTTTTCTGAACGTTCTTCCACGATTGCACTTGTTTTTATGCACAAATATAACGAATATTGCTACCTAAAACTCGCCTAATAATAGTTTTATGTGTAGGAATAAAGAAATGCTCAAACGGTGAAACTCGGGATCCCCCTCTTGTAGTGAATGGCTCAGTCCACTGTCAGAGCTGGCAGGTTTAAAAGGAAAAACGCACGCCCCCACTTCACAGTAAAGGAAAGTTATTTTAAGCAGGAAGAAGCAAAACCTAGCTTAATGTCTCGATTTCAAATGTTAAATGCTACCTACTTGCCTATATATTTATATCTTATATCCTATTATCCATGACAATATTCACTGACAAAGTAATGGAGGTTAAATTGCGATTTATTTGTCTAACAAGTTTAACACTATTGTCACAAAGCAGCTTTACAGAAATCCAGATGTATGTTGGTAGATTCATAATGAACAACATGACAGTGGCAAGGAAAACCTCCTGAGGTGGCTTGAAGAAGAAACCTTGAAAGGAACTAGACTTGAAAGGAAACCCATCCATTCCTGGATGACACCAGATAATAGGATTATAAATCATTAAATTGTCCAGAAAAGTCACAGTACTATGTGTGTTTGAAGGATGTATTTTGAATACAAATCCTGTGATGAGCGCAGGACAGCCTTTATGACTATAGCAGCAGTCCTTGGGTACAAATCCACAAAGATTATCCACTAAAGAAATGGTATGACTTGGGCACTGTTTTGTTTTTGGTTTTTTTGTTTGTTTGGTTTTTTTTTTGGTGCAAATCTTTAGGAACTATCCACAGCAGCACAGTGAGTCACACTTCTTATACTGTAAATACAGGTTGCAAAAGGTATGCATTTGACTTGATAATAGCTCATGTGGTTTGGATTAGACTAGATTCTCTCACATTTCTAGGTTTCCATGTTGGATTCAACCAGCTGGATGCCTCTTCATTACCCCTCCCTTTCCAAGCATGGATTAGAAATGTACAGTTGCCATCAGGTGCCCATACCATACCATAATAGATAACCTCAAAATCCTACATAATAGACCTTTAAATAAAGGTACATGAATTGGCTCACATGCTGAACTCTCCGAAATCAATGTATCAAACTGTACATCAAGAGGAGGACATCAAGAGGACATCTTTTGTACCTTTAGTATGTATCTGTTACCTGGGATGGTGCATGCAGTGTACCTTTAATAAGCTTTTAGAATAAATGTCCTTAAAGTCCAAAAATGATTTTTAAAGGAATTTTATACACATGTTTCCAAGTGAAAGATAGATAATAAAGGTCCAATAGATTTATCCTAGATGGTACAATGGCAGTAATAAGAAAGAGTACAATTTGGGGTACCTTTATTTCTGAGAGTGTATGATACGTATGATATAAAACCAATTTCTACCAATGGCATCTAAATATTTAGGTCTTGTCAATAATTTCACCTTTCGCTTATAAACTTATCATCAGTTCATCACATCCCTTAATCATTGCTGTAAATGGAATTTGCTAGAAACACCATCTGTTTTAATGACCTGCTTTAAAATATCACTCAACCTCTACAGAACGTGCCTCCTTCTTAGGTTGCCTAGTAACAAGCAGACTTCCCCCAGAATCCTCTTACACAGTGCATGGACCGTATCCTAAACAGCCCCTTCTCTCTCTGTGTAAGTGCACTACATGGGGGTGTCTGCAGTAATGGCAGCTACACCCTAAATGTAGCACTCTGTGTGTCCAATAGGCGTCTATTTGGGATGTGGCCACAGAAATGTAAACTGACATCATCATGGAAGCCTATTGTTTTTTGTTTTTTTGGTAAAAACGGACATAGAAGCTCTTAGTTAAGATAAATTAAAGTTATCAGATTTAAAAAAACAAACAAAGAAATTAAAATGTGGTCTCATGGTATTTAGTAAACACTTCAAGCCAGCAGATGGCGATGTTATTTCTCAAATGATTTACAGTAATTTATATTTTGTTATATTTGGCTGTCATGATGTTGTTTTTGTGTTAGTGATCCTAAAATAGAAAAATAAATGAATTAATAACCCTGTGGTATCTAATAGGTGCAATGTTGTATGTTGTCCCCGCGTCCACGTGAGTTCCCTCTGGGTTCCCTGGTTTCCTTCTAACACTTAAAAACATGTTAATTGGTTACCGAGATGTGGATTTGTATGCGTTTGATGGTGTTGATGGTGTGCTCCAATAGTGTGGCGTTCCATTGAGAGTGCACTCCCACCTTGCTTCCACTGTTCCATGGGATAGGCTCTGGATTCCGCAAGCCTGACCAGGAGAAAGTGCTTACTGAAGATTAAATGATAAGTAATAATAATATTGCCATCAATAATATTAAACAGCTATAAAGAGAGCTTTTCTGTTTTTTTTTCAATTGCTTAGCAATGTTTAAAAAAAAGGGAAAAAGTTAAACTAGAGTTAGTCTGAGTGTTTATTCAGCACCATTCATATATAATGCTCATACTGAAAGCAAAGGTACAGGTATAAAGATTTAATTATTATCACAAAAGTACAGATATAGCGAAGTACGTACTGAAGTAGTGTAATGTAAAGACAGAAAATACTTTCCAACCTTATCCTTATTTTAGAATAGAGACCCAATCAATGCTCACTGGTATTCACCCACTCACTCACTCACTTTCAGTAAACATTTTATCCTGGTCAAGGTTGTGCAGGATCTGGAGCATATCCTGGGAACACTGAGCTTGAGGCAGGAATACACTCTGGCTTTGACAACAGTCCATCACAGGGCACCATGCACACACACATTCACACAGGGAACTTATCTTAGCCAATCCATGTACTGGCATGTTTTTGGGAGGTTGGAGGAAACCAGAGAACCCAGAGGAAACCCAGAAAGACACTGAGGGTCCTGGAACTGTGAGGCTAGATTAATAACATACAAATGTTTAAGTAATTGGGTGTACCTCGCCTCTCACCCGAAGTTACCTGGCAAGAATTACATTTTTTTAATTTATTATATTATAACATTATAACATGTCACACATTTTAACCATTTATAGTTATATTTAATGTTATGGAATATCCAAGAGAATACATAGAAGAGATACAGAACAGTCAGTCCCTCGCCAGTCACTCTTTTTTTCTCTCTCTCGAAGCCAAGAAGACAAAAAAAAAATTAAGCATAGATAAAGTACAAAGTCCTCTATCCTGAAGACTTTCCTATGGTAGAAAACTTACCGACTGTTACAAAGCACAGAGACTCTGTTCAAAAGTGTTACATAAATGTCCGCTAACAGAGTTTTTATTCATGTATTTGCAGAATAAATGTTTTGAATATTTAAGGAAGAAGAGTGCAAATGTTTTTCGGGCTCTAGATTTTGAACAGTGGTCTGAACTTGGTCTATATGTAGAAAAGCTATTGTGCACAACACATTATGATCCTTTTAGTTTTAGAAATCTACGGGACAGACTAATTGATTAACCCTTCATACAGCGGTCTGAACATAAATTTTTATAGGGAATCTAGGGATTTAGTTAACATTTTATTACTTTTGTCCCAGACCAGAGACAAATTCCTCATAGTGTAGGTCATTTACTTTTAGACTGTAGTAAGAATTTGGTGGTCCATGATGTTTTACCCTTTTAAACAGTGATCAGAACACTGATGCTATAGAAAAATAAAGACATTTTATACAGCATATTCATTTAAGAGTGAAAATAGTTCAGATAGGAAATGTTTTCTCCAATTCGTAGTAACAACAAAAACAAAAACAGCTAAAAATGTAATTTGCCCAAGTGATATAACTGGGAAATTGAAGGTCATTTTTACAATACTACACATGGATTATTAATAATAATAATGATGATGATGATGATGATAAAATCAAACAAACCAAAAAACCTCGTGACTACCCTCTATAGGCAGAATGCCATATCTGCAATTATTTAAGGTGGAACTTCGAAGAAGACTGAAAAAAAAATCAAATGAAATAACAAACAAACACAAAAACCACCCAATGATTTAATAGTCAGTTACCGAGTATGTACAACTATACAGAGACAGCCTTCTCATGCCAAGAGAGAATGACTAAGAGAATGAGCCTAAGTACAAGCCCGCATTACTACCATAATAAACAGCATTTCAGCATGGTAATTAAAGAAATCTGTGGTGTACCTTAAATCAATAAGCCACTCGAGGATAAGGGTTACAGTGATTTTACCAAGGCTACGGTGATATCGCGTGTGTGTGTGCGCTTAAAACCAAATCCCATTAATCGTGATAAAATCTCCCTCCGGTGGCTTATTGCTTTTATAAAACTCCTACAATATGATGAAATAATAAAAAAAACCCGATAATATAAAATTCATTGTTAAAAAAAAGTAATTTATTATTAAGAATTTTTGCAAAACACAATTCTTCCACCACGCAATGCAGTCCGTTAACAGTAAGTTTTAGACACTAAGAAACACTAAGAGGGATCTCTTAAGTGTAACGTAACGTATTTATTGGTTTAAACCCTGGCGCATTAATACAGGATGCCGTTACTGTGATGCGGTTGTTACAGGTGTCCTCGAACGCGGCCCAACCAATCAGATTTTAGAACAGTTTTTTTTTTTTTTTTTTTTTTTTAAAGAATATAATACATAACATTTAGTACAGTAGGCAGGATATTATTTATGACATGTGTCGCTGTTATTATTATCATTATTATTATTATTATTATTATTATTTACTTTGAGCTGTTTTAGGCATGGAAACCCCGCCCCCCGTTTCAAGCCCCGCCCACTCCGCTGTCAACGTGTGGGTGCGCGGGGCGTTTGCGCCATGTTAGCGCCGCTGCAGTTCCGCTGCTAACACAGCTATGTTGCTCGTACGCTGGTCAGCGGGTACGGGTGAAAAGAAAATCCAAATTAGCATAATGTGGCAAGTAGTGACGGTCCTGTTTGCGTGAATTCCTGTAAAGGAGAGACTAGACACAGGAGGGATTATTTCTGTCTTTCGCTGCGCGTGCGTGTGTGTGTGTGTGCGCGCGCGCGCGCGCGTGTGTGCGTGAAGGCTGCTGGCCCTCTTTTAGGACAGCAAATGGGGCTTCTTCGGTTTTGCAGCGGATGAGCGGCGCTTCGTTCTTCTCCCTGCCTCCGGCTTTCCTTATTCCTTTCATCACAGCTACATCATCTTCATCATCACCACCACCACCATCATCATCATCATCATCATCTGGACTCTCTCGGACGTGTATATGACGGTGAGCACCGCTAACACTGTTTTGCATGAATCAGGTTCTCTGATCCTTTTGAATGAATCAGGATTTCTGAACGGTTTTCAGTCGTGCTGCATGAATCAGGGTCTCGGATTGCACTGCACAGCCGCCAGCTTGGCCCGTGCAGCTTCGTTTCTTCCAAAATTGCTCGGTTGCAAGGTGCACCTGCAGCTTCTCTCTCTCTCTCTCTCTCTCTCTCTCTCTCAGCCTGCTTTCTTGTCTTTCTGCATGCATGCACGTATGCCACATTACATCATCTGAAATGATTCTCACCACAGTCCTGTGTTACTGGCCAACAACATATTTACCCAGTCTGTACATTATGTAACGCTGTGCCTTCTTGCATGCCAACACACACAACACGGCATATGCAGATCTTCCTAGGGTGGACATGCCCTTATATGGACTCCTACAGAGTTAATTAGTGTCCAGTTGGACTTAGATGAGCACTGTAGGTGTATTAATACAGCACTGGAGTCTTGGATATGCACGCCTCTTTCAGCTGAATGGATGACATCACCTCACTCAGCTTCTCTGTCTAGGTGCGCACTCTTCTGCAGCACCTGCCCTGTTCATCTCTTCATTTAGGAAGACTAGAGTCCAAAGCGGAGGTGTGAACGCATTAACATATTTACCTGCGTTTGAGCAAAATGATGATTCAGCCGAGAGATTGTTCCGTTATTCGGCCCTCCGTTGCTGTAAGGCAGGCAGGAAGTAACCAACGGTGTTGTGAGCTACCTATTGTTAAGAAGGTAGGTGTGTGTGTATGTTCACAGAGACCTGCTTCGATGGAAAAGGCCACTATGATATATTGCGTACAAAGGGATACGTGATGACACAAATGGGCCACATGGAACGAGTGCGTCCATCCTAATATCTGTTTTCATTTTTTTTTTTTTTTTTTTATTCTTGGGTGTGCCCTTTCCCTGTTTCATTCAGAGAAAGGCTAGTAAAGGGAATAAGGAGGGGTTAGAGGACACATGGTACTGTTGTTTGGAGTGTGTAACCATCCTCGTTCCCTGAGGATTGTGAGATTTGTGTATAGCTTCTGTGGCACCTGGGAGATTTTTTTACACACACACACACACAGATTCCAACAGTGGCGTGATTACTACTTGTCACAAATTAGCATTAGACACACAGGGTCATATTAGGACAGATTAAAATAATCATCAGTTCTTGCTGTGCTACTGCTACATCATGTTATTTATTAATCGTATTAGCGCGCTGGCTCAGGAGAGGCATGTTTCCCTTTTTAAAACGTGACGGCGTCCAGTTCTTTGGTGCAGCTCGATTTGGAACGCTACCACTTGAAATCGGAGGAAAGTTCACATTCAGCCCATAAAAGACAGAATTTGAGAGTGCAGCTTACATAATAAGTATTCGAAATCCACTTTATATTCCAACTCTTGACAACTCAATGATTTGTCCAAGTTCCAATATGTCTGAAATCCAAAATGGCAGCATGTCAGTAGTGAGAGATTGGACAGCATTTCATTTTAAATTTTCTTTTTTTAAGCAAATTAAAAGCAGAAACACGAAAGTGTAAATATAGTTCCACAAGAAATATATATATATATATATATATATATATATATATCTGTAGAAAAACTTACGAGTTGCATGGCTTGATTGACAGGAATTCTGATTAGAGGTCACTGCATGGCTCCTAAAAGGTCAGCCGGTGACCTCGTGTTGTTTGGACACCTATCCATTGAGCGTTCAGATGCTCACCCTGTACAGAATAAGTTGCCGGTAATAAGAAAAGATGGTAAGCTAAAGGAACAGGATGTGCGATTAACAAGCTTTAATTAGGCATGTCACAATATTTGCAATAATTACCATTATCATTTGGTCATGGGTTTCAGTGTTTCAGTACCAAACCACACTTGTATCCGTCATTCCATATTCGATTGGCTTTATGATCCATTATTAATGCTCTGTTCACATGATGTGCATAGCTAGCTTCTCCGCCTTTTTAAATTAGCATGTGTCTTGGATGGAAGAGCAACTGGCTAGTATGATTAGCTAGCTTTTTAACCAATGCTAAATGATGTTTATTTTATATAATGAAGCATCCGTCCACAGCACCACCAGCTGTGCAGCTTTTTGTGCCAAATGAAATCAGGTATTGCAGTATTACAAGACAGAACGATGCTAAACTTTTCATGCTAGGTTCATACTAGCAAGCAACAAATCCCTTTCTAGTTTGTCTCTTGTGGATGTGTACTGGCTGTTACTGCTGTTTTAGTTTTAGTTAGAGGCAGTAGTAGACTAAATGAATAGCCTACATGTTAAACATATATTAAATAATGCACTAATTATTACGTTATATAACATGCATGTTACAGGCTAGGCTCGACACTAGCTTCACTGACAGATTTTCAAAGCAAGCTACAATGTACTCTCACCAGAGGCACCACCCATCTCTGCTACTTCTCTCCAAGCTTTCATTTCTTTGTAATTTCTCTTAATGACATTAATGGTTGTATCTGACAGGATAAGAGGAAAGCGCAGCTAGCTACAAGTTTTCCAGTCCTTCCATTTTTGCGCCTCAACCGATAACTAGAAACTAACACACAGTTAGGAGCTGAAGTTTTCAGTTCGCAGTTTTCAGGACTGCTCCAAGGAATCATTGAAACCGATTGTTTGGATTTGTCACTTTGCACTGAATTTAATTAGCATAAACCTGAGGAAAATGTCAATTCAAATGTTTTCCTGTCCCTTTGTCGCTTGCTGTGGTCACAGAAATCACATCATGTTGCGCACATGCTGTACAGTTTAAAAACAATCCCATGCACCTCTTTAATGCCATGTACGAAATGACATTATGTTGGTTAATTAAGAGCTAAATTCAACCATAACAATAAAATCTTTAAATTTACAAACCACTGTTGATAAATCTCTGCCAGGTAGTCAGATTAGTAAACGTATATTCAGTCTGAGAGATTTGTGCGAATACATTCCATCAAGTCTAATAACTAGTTACGGTATTGCCTTTTCAGCCGTCCTTATGGCCCTGATTATTCTTGGTTTTAAAATGCTTCTTGGGTGATCAGGTCACGAGTGGACGGCCAAGACACGTCACCGTTCACACCTGTCTGTCTGTCACGTGTCTCCAAGGTGTCCATCTGACCACTTCAGAGTCCTCCCAGAAGTAATTACAGGGATTGTGAGGGTCCTGCAGGTGTAGTGTGGGTATTGCTGGGGCAGTTAAAGTTTTGCAGGGGTAATGAGGGTATTGTAGTGGAAGGGAGGGAATTTTGGCGGTTTGGAAGGGTAGTGCTAGTATTAAGTGTATTAGTTGTAATTGCACTGTACAGTGTGACCCAAATGAGGATGGGATCCCTTTTGAGTCTGGTTCCTCTCAACGTTTCTTCCTTCTGCCATCTCAGGGAGTTTTTCCTTGCCGCCATCGCCACTCATTAGGGATATATATAGATAAATGTATAGATTCATAAGTTTATATTCAGAATTTATATACTTTTGTGAAGCAGCTTTGTGACAATGTCTGTTAAAAGCGCTATACAAATAAAACTGAATTGAATAGTGCAGGGGTAGTGCAGGGGTAGTGAGGGTAGTGCAGAGGTAGTGAGGGTAGTGCAGGGGTAGTGCAGGGGTAGTGAGGGTAGTGCAGGGGTAGTGCAGGGGTAGTGAGGGTAGTGCAGGGGTAGTGAGGGTAGTGCTGATATTGGAAGGTATTAAAGGAGTAGAGAGGCTATTTAGGTGCAAGAAGGATTTTTTTCAGGGGGTACGGAGGGCACTGCAGCTGTAAGGAGGGTTTTGCAGGTGTATTGGGCGTATTGCAGATGTAGTAATGTGAGGTATTGCAGGGGTAGTAAGAGTAATGCTGGTGTAGGAAGGGTAGTGAAGGGGTATAGATAGTATTGCGGTTGTGCGGGTATTGCAGGTATATAGGAGTATTACAGGTACATAGGGAGGGTATTGTAGGGGTGGGAGGGTTTAGCAGGGGTAATGGGGGTATTGCATGGGTAGTGAGGGAATTGCAGGTTGTAAGATTCTTTTCAGGTTAAAAGAACAAGATTTTGATTTTACCCAGGTGACGGTAACTTGAAGTGTCGATGTTAACAATAATGTTGGTGATTTTTTTGACACATGCCCAGCTTCGATTTGAGCTTCCGTCGCACAACACTGGATATGGGACCAACTCCAGTGTCACTCCAGTACTTCAAAACAGAGCCATTCCAGAGCTGGGATTTATGTTGTTAATCAAAATGTGTGAAAACTAGCATTGCATATATCTTTTTTTTTTCCTAATTATTCGGGTGCAATAGCATGCAATACTCTTGTCTTGTTCGAGCCATTTATGGTATGTGACTCGATAACTGACCTTTCTCCTGTCCTGAGACATGCTCAGAGTGCGTTAAAGAAAAACTGACTTGCTGGCACCGTGCTCACGGCTTTGACAGATCCTCTGGTAAGTTATTTGTGAACAGGTTGAGAACACGCTACTGACCCTGGCTGACCTTTGCTCGCTGTATGCGTGCTGAGAATGCATCAGTTCCACATTCCCAGAAGGAGACTTGAGCTCAGAACCGGCCGGCAGAACAAACTTTTTTCTTATTCATGATGATTTTTGGAAAGTTTCTGGATGCTTCCTTGAATGAGGGTTTTGTTTAGTGTTTTTATGGATAGTTAAGGCTTTTAAAGGATTATACTTGGAATCCTATTGTAACTGAGGTTCCGTAGAAAACCTTGAAACTTTTTTTTTCCCCGAACGTACAAGCCGAAGATCCCTTTAGGATTCAAACATAACATAAATAACAGTCACCTTTTAACCGTGACCAAGCTCAGGCCTAGATCGACACGTCCATTTTATCTGTTTACAGTTACATTTAAGATTGAATGTGATGTTTTGTTTCCTTACTTTCAGAAAAATGTCCCGCTATTAAGAAATGCGGAATGTTAAGTCCTAAAGAGGTTCCCGTGGCAGAAATGTACCTGAGTTTCCAGGTGCTTGCCCGGTGTTTTCTCTAGCTTCTCTGATCCTTTGTAATGAAATGGACACTGACTGTTGAATGTCTGCCATCAAACTCACTGCTGTAGAGCTTCTTTTCTGGGTTAGAGCCTGGTCCTGAGGATTGCTGTGCATACAAATGAGGACTTCTGAGATTTTAGAACGCTTAGGGATGGAGTAACCGCGCTCCAGTGTCTCAATTAATCTTTTAAACACCTCGCGTTTCATTACGATAATGTGCATCACTATGGCTTGTGTAATTTTATCTCTAATGTCTTGCTTTCTTTTTGTCTGCGATTGGCTCCAGACACTCAAGGGTACTCTGTGTTGGTTTTAAAGCCAATGGTTACCATTTCTGAGGAAGTACCTGTAATATTGTAATGATTAAACCTAAATGGCTTTTTGTTTTGATATAAAAATGCCGATAGGGTTTGTAAGCTCTTCTCTTGCACTGCATGAGAAGACTTTTTTTTTTTTTTTTTTTTAATATATCATTATTTTTTTTTAAGTTATCATGCCTCCATCATAGACCAACTCAACATATATTTCAGCTGACTTTTTCATCATGTAAAACACAAGACAAGCCCATAATATCAAACTTTATCACAAATGAGTCTTCCAGCCAGAGAAAGGTGATTCAAGCAATTATCCTGTAATTTTATACGACCGGTCCAGAGATTGTATCTGATCAGTTTCTGAGCGATGGACCGAAATGAAAACGCACACCTTGAAAATACAAGGTGCTAGATTTATTTATTTTTTTAACATTATTATCCTTAATTAGTTCTCATTCATTCCTTTTTCTTCTGTTGCACAAATTGTATAATTCATTAATTTATGGTTATTAATTACTTTAAGCTAATAGTCAACAATTAAAAACACTTATTTTCTCTGCGTTGCGGGCTCTGCCTTTATAATTAGATTCCATTAAATCCAGCTGATCATTTCACCGTCATGCTACAATATCGAGATCATGATAAATTTGGTCACAGTATGCTGTTCTGCGATATCGCTGGTATCCATTTCTGACTTCTCCCAAACTCTGATTCTAAGCAGCTGATTCAATATTCGAATTTTGTTAAATCTAGTAGATCTATTATAATTTTTATAGTTTTAATGTCAGTATTTTAAAAAAAATATATATATTGTATATAAAATATATATATATATAAATATATATAAAAAAATAAATAATAATAATACACCCAGAAATAAAATGTTCGTGTGATTAGCAGTAGGTCCATGGTGACCCTGATGAGGATAAAGCGATTACTACAGATGAATGAATGAAACGAAGGCATTATGTGTTAGAACCTGATATCTCTGTCATAACCAGTAGAAATGCAGGACGCAGCCTGTGTACATGTCTAACCCTGAAGTACACTAGAACGAGGGAACACGATGCAATGAATAGTGTCATTCTAAGGCTTTAGGACTGTGTGTGTTGATAGTACAGCATAGTGAGGCTACTATTATTTTTAACATGCTGTTAAAATAAAGCAGAGTCACTGTTAGCATCCTGACATTGATTGTTGTTAAGAGTTGTATTCTTCTTATACTACAATCACATGCCAAATAACAATGTACAAATAATATCGTTGCACATCCACTAAAGAAGTTAGTTCCTGTTATCACTTGCACTATAGTGAATATATAACTTTTTTTTTTTCCCTCGAAGTTAAACCTGAAATCACAGTGTCCTCTGTCTTAAAGATTGTCCCGTGGTGGAAAACTGACCGTTTCAAAGGGCTGAGACTGGAGACTCCTTCCATAAACGTTAAATAAATATTTTGCTGCTTAAAAGCCTCACCATATTGACGATCAGACATTTTTTCTTTGTTAAATTCCTTTTTAATTTTTTTTTAATCTGGCTTACATTATGTATACCTCCACCTGTGAATGAGCTGTTACTATGGAAACAGTAGCGTATTAAAACGAGCGCATTAATAAAGATGCGTAGCTACACTGTTGCTGTCAGAGTCGCTGTTCTAGAGCATGAATCCACTGACCAATCAGATTTGCGAATTCAACAGCACTGTGGTATAAACGCTATTAACTTTTTTTTTCTCCCTCACGCGTGTATTTTGTCTCGTATACACACTCATGGAGGTCGCATGTCTTCGGCAGACGGTGTGGGGACAGTAATGACAGCACGCTTCCGGTTGCCTGCTGGCCGAAGCTCCGATGTGGGAGAGTCTGAAGTGGCACGAGACAGACCGAGCTCACAGGTGGTGTGTAACGTTTTGCTGCTGGACAACACGGTGCAAGAATTCGGAGCTAATGTAAGTAAACACACACAGACGCACGCATGCACGCACTCCTGTCAGCAAAATAAGACTTTCTAATATACAGTCCCCTCTAAAAGTAATGGAACGGCCAATTCTTTTGTTTTTAATAAACACTGAAGGCATTTGGCTTTGAGATCAAAACATGAATGAGGCAATATATCAGAATTTCCTGATCCTTACATCCAGACGTGTTAAACAACTTTTTTGACAGCCCACCCAATTCTTAGGTGAGCAAAAGTATTGGAACAAGCAGTTTTTCAGTAAATAGCACTTAATATTTGGTTACATTTGCCTTGCTTGTAATAACTGTATCAACCTGGCAAAGAAAAGTCATTCTTCTGCAACATGAGTTCCATCATCAGGAAAGATCAGAGAGCCTGTTCCAGAAGCAGCCATCTTTGGATCTTAAGCAAATCCTTTCTTTCTCCACGTTCTCCTTTGCAGTGGATCATGATCATGTGATTTTCGTCACAGCTCTCCCGACATATTTGTCATCAACTGCTCTTGATTTCCTCGGCCTACCTGTCCCATGTCTGGTCGTTAGCACACCAGTGGTTTCTTTCCTTTTCAGGTCATTCCACATTGTTGTATCGGCTATGCCCAGTGTGTGCGAAATACCTCTGATCGATTATCCTTCTTTTCTAAGCTTTTCTCCCATAGACAGCTCTCTGGTCTTCATGTTGGTTTATCCTTTTTAACCTCAAATGCAGTCTTTACAGGAGAAATCCAGGGCTCAAACCAGGAGTAGACATTCGGCGCCATTGAGTAATTAAGAAAGTCAATGTAACCGGCCAACGAGAAACACCCGTCGAATACGTGTTCCAATATTTCTGACCACCTGAAAAATGGGCGGATTCAAACAAAAGATGCCATTTTCCAACTTGTTTAACACCTCTAGATAAATATCAGGAAATGAAAGAGAAAATTCTGATCTGTCATTTATCAAAGCTGTATATTGTAATACTTTGTGTTTCGAAATGTATTGTGATCTCTTGCCCAGCCCTGCGACAAAAAACATTTTCTAGAAAGATGTGGGCAAATCAAATCATCCTGATCAGGTCAGATAAACGTAATGAGACGATTATCTTGTGATTCAGACCCACTTTAGCGATCCCACCCCCGACGCCTAACATGCAAATGTTGAAACGATTCCGTTTGAGTTGTGTTATTTAATATGACTCACTCCGTCACCATTATGGCTACACACAACGAGCAGATTTTTTTGCACCCTGTTAATTGTGTCCTAGTAGCAAATGGAGAAGGATCCCTACCCCCCCCCCCAATCCCCCTCCATATCCCTCGATTGTGGTCAGCGAGCCAAAGTGCACACATTAACATACATTTGCATTAATTAATGTAGCTTAGTATGCATTGTAGTGTTTTGTGTCTCACCACTCTGATCTCAGAGTTTTGCGTCATTACAGCTTAAACTCTCAGCAGCTGATTAAAAAAAAGTGACTAAAAATTACTCTCTTTCTGTCGGTAGAAGCAGGATCAGGGTCAGGTCTTACTGGATGCAGTCTTTAAACATCTGGAACTGACAGAGCAAGACTATTTTGGACTTCAGATCACTGATGACTCCTCGGACAGCCAGGCAAGCCATATAAAAAACACACTCGCGCGCACACACACACACTTAAGGTTACGGTGTTCTCAGTGAAGCTTGCCCTGGTAAAATAAAAATAAAAAAGTTCTTCTCTGTAACTAAACACACACTTGGATGGACAAATGGATTGGTTAAAGGATAAACAGATGCGTGTACACGTTCACGGGAAGGCGCGAGTCTTTCACGCCTCCTCTGGTAAAATTTGAGTGGACGGATGTGCAGACGTATACTCGCGCACTCACCCTAAACTCTCCCTCCGAACACACACTGACAGGTGGAAGAATGGGCGGATGAATGAATAGGAGGGATGGATCGGTTGATGGATGGAGAGATGCGCTAGCTCACACACAAAGGGTTCGTTTGTAATCAAGAATGCTTTTCCAGCATAAAATGCACACAAACACAATTAAGTAGGTTCATGTAAAGGCAAATTCACACTCGGGGCAACGGAGTGGTGCAAACGAAAAGCGCCATCTTTCAGAGGTCATGAATTACGGCGACATCCATGGCCTGGAGTCCATGAGAGCAAAATAGAGAAAAAAAAGGGAGGCTTTCTGGGTGGAAGGTGTGGCGCACTCTCTCTCCCCTGTCAATCACAGCAGGACTAGCCTGTTGTGGGCATTTTTGATCTCATGTAGGTGGAAGAGGTTGGATAGATCTTTCGTCAAGAGTGGAAGAGATGGATCTACACACACACACACACACACACACACACACACACACACACACCCCTAACCAGTTGGAGTTGAGTCTCGGGTCAAGCCACACTCCTGTGGTTTGTAACTGATACAACAGCCTTAATAGGGCAGCGGAAGCAAAAGAACACCAGATGCATAATTCATAGAATCTCAGGGATGTTCTTTAGAAGTGATAAAAGATTTGCTTTGTATTTTACACACTGCTTGTTGAAGAAAATGTTCATTTAAGGTGTTGTGATCCCAAAACAAAAGTGCACTCTGAAATCGACAAGCACAATCTCTCCTTTGTTGTGTTGTTTATAGAGGTGGCTGGATCCGAGCAAACCAATAAGGAAACAGTTGAAAAGTAAGTGAAATTAGTTACTTTCATTCTTAGTTTTTTACAGTAGATATGACACACACACACGTGCACTTTCGCCCATGTTAAAACTGCAGATGTAACGAAATAAGACCAAGATAAAATCATGTCCGATCTTTTTACCACCTTTAATGTGATCTAGCAACCGACAACTTTCAAGTGAAAAACAAGCAAACGATTCACAAGTTATCAGTTAAATGGTCAGTTAACACCAAATAATGACTCCAGGATAATCGTGATGCCTTGGTTTCATCTGACTGCTGAAGCCGTGCTCTGCAAAGAGCTTACAAAGCATCAGTAAATTTTACAGTAAAAAGGTTTCACCCGTGAAATAATTTCCAAATCGTTTGATGTTGAATGAAGCAGCAAGAAGAGGATTTCCCTCCAAAATAGGTGAAAGGACATGATGGAAAATGCATCAGGCAGGCTGCCAAGAGACGTACGGAAACATTAAAGGAGCTGCAGGAATCCCTGCCGAGGACCGATCTCTCCCTGCATGCGACGACAAGCTCTTGTTTTCTTCACATGTCTGGGCTATGGGACACGGTGGCTATACAGAATGTCATTTGTCAAAGAAACAAAAAAATAAATCACTCCAAACCATGTGACAAAACAGGCTCATAAACCAGACAGGGTCATCACCCAAAGAACAGCATAGGCTACATGTGGTGAAGCACGGTGGTGGCAGCATCCTGTTTCTCTTCGACTGGGACCGTGGCTCAAGTCGAGACACAAGGACTCGAAGTACAAATACGAATCCACGAGAGAGTGGTTTCAGAAAAGGTGACCAGCATTTTGGAATCCGAGACCAGATCTAAATGGAAATCATGTGGAATAATAAAAAGGGTTGTGCGCAATGTTCTAGCTCTGGAGCAATTTTGCATGGAAATATGACCAAACCCTGATTGGTAGACTTTTCCCCAAAACGACTGTGAGTAGTAGTTAGTAGGTGTGCACCCTTTTATTCTGCCAGGTTATTGGAAGGTTTTTTTTTTTATATTATTATTACTTTTCCACTAAAACATGTTTTTCATGGTTAAAACCCTTCAGTTTTAACAGGGACATGCTGATCTTTATATCCACTGTGTGGTTTTACATTGTACGTTTCCCCAAAGTAAATGTCACTGTTTTTTTGTTTTTCCAGGGATCTCGCCAAATAATCTCAGTTTTCGGGTGAAGTTTTTCGTAAGCGATCCGAGCAAACTTCAAGAGGAGTACACAAGGTGCCGATGATTTTTCATCAAGAACCCGTCAAGTAAAAGCTCCATGTCGAGCATCACACGCAGGTTTTAAAATCTGTGTGTCTTGTCCACTTTTTTCAGGTACCTGTACTTTTTGCAGTTGAAGCAGGACATCCAGAGCGGGAAGTAAGTAGAATTGCGCACTCCAGTTACATGGACACAGACAGATGGACAGACGGACACAAGTATAGAATAGTGTAGTGTCGCGGTCTTGGTGCACCTGTACATCACATGGTTGTTGTGGTGACGGAGGTCTTGCCGATGAAAGAGATCAGAGGAGAAAGGCCAAACAGGACCGAATTCACAGGAAGGCTACGGTGAAGTTTGGAAAAGCATTACCAGGCCTTTTTCACCTGTTGATCCATTTATTCCTCTCAATACAACCTGGACTAAAGGTTTGAGCGCCTACATGAGTTTCTTAATAACGAAGGGCAAGATTTTATTTGATCTGAGACTTTATTTGTCCTGAAACATAAAAAATGACTTCAGTATTTCAGTGATTTTAGTACAGAATCTAGAAAGCAACAATAAGCATTGACTGACTGAAAAGGGAAAGCCTTAGCTGACAAATCGACTCCATTTGTAAAGTGTGAACTCAATGTGACATGCTCTTGGTCTTTTAGGTTACATTGTCCCCAGAATGCAGCAGCAGTTTTGGCCTCTTATGCTGTTCAGGGTGAGTATTTCTTTTATCAGAGGAGACCTAACACTCTTGTATAGAAGGAATTAAGGATTAAATTGCCTAAAATTAATCAGTGCCCTCCCTCCTCCCCTCAGCCATAACTTTTCCGGAGGAAAAGGTGTAATATGTATGTGTATCTGCCCTTCTCTTTACGAACTCCGAGGCACCGTGCATATATTTTAAGTCTTTAATGTTTTAAACAAGCGAAATAATGAATGCGATCGTTGTGACTGAATGTAAATTTGCTAAATAGGTTTTAGGGTCTGTGAAGTATGCAAATTTCTGCAAGCTTCATTCGCATAAATGGAAGTAATTAAGCTCTTCACAAACAAAGAATATCAGTAATCAACTGCGAACGATTAATGCTGTTGGAGGTAATGGTTAACCTTACGTTTTAGAAAGGTCGATCATTACATCGCGAGCGGCAGCTGGTGGGAAGGAGCCGAACTACTAGTCTCAACATCTGCCTTTGGCCTTAACGTTGCACTTTTACACGACCACGAGCGAATTGGGAGACTCGCCGTTTGAGATTTTAAGAGGGCAAAGGAGCCTTTGTGCGCTCCGGCTTTTTCTCACACGCACACACTCAGTCACAATGTGCGCTCTGTGTTGCAGCCGAACTGGGGGACTACAGCCAGTCAGAGCAGTCACAAGACTACCTTTCCGAGTACAGCTTCATCCCAAATCCGCCGGAGGATTTTGAGAAGGAGGTCGCCAAACTGCACCAGCAGCACACGTAAGCTGAGAGAACCAGTCTCTGGGACCGCAGCTATCTGGAAATCCTCTGTATATGATTATGTAAAAGACAACGTGATTGGACTAAGTGGGGGAAAGAAAGGAAGCAGCTGAGCACACACACTCTCTCTCACACACTCGTATACACACACTCAGGCTAGAACAAGGCAGCTCATTGTTCCAAACTCTGAGATTGAGTCTCCTTACAGACTGCACAAATGATCTCTCTCTCTCTCTCTCTCTCTCTCTCTCTCTCTCTCTTTTTTTTTTTCTTTCTTTTAGCGGACTCACTCCTGCTCAGTCAGAGTTTTACTACTTGAATTCTGCCAGTTCTTTAGAGCTGTATGGAGTGGAACTGCACTATGCTCGAGTGAGTAACTCTCCCTTCCTGCATGCGGTCCTCTCTCTACTTTTTATTTTCATCCTTTTACTGAGTCCTGTTTTTGTTCCTGGGCAGACGTCTGTCTTCATCTCATCCAAAAAAATCAGTCATCAGCACTGAACAATACAGTATACTGTACTGCACTGGTTTCAAATTAACACCTTATACAGCAATAAAGCAAGTGTTATTGCTCGCAAGTTGGTAATGATTCACACCTAATAGAAACTCATCTTGTCTTCGCTATGCTGTTATTTGAGCAAAAAGTAGCATGCTAGTGATTTACATCTAATGAAATAAACCCAGTCCTTAGTAGAATCTCTTATCCACTTGAAATGATGGTCTGAGGTTCACCAAAGACGAATCTAGCACTTTCCAGATCGCAAACCTGTGCACAAAAGTGGCATATGGCACTGTGCAATTGATCCGTGGTTAGTAAAGGAATTCTTCTACTTAAACGTAAACCTGCGAGCCTGAGCCCCGCCTTTTTACACACTCAGAATTGGTCCTGAGTGTGGACTCGGATCAAGTACGGACACATTGCACACATTAGGGAGTTGACTGAGTAACGTGCACTAGGATGAATCCCGAATGGCTTCTTGTTCACTATATGTGCTCACTACTTAGGATATAACAGAAAATGAACTGTAGGCTAATTAAGGCAGGCCAGAGTAAACCATCAAGATCAAACCAGTTTGCTAATCGTAATCAGTGTGTTATCGGGTATTTGAGCAAGCTCCTGTGTTAAAGAAATGCATGGTTTTTATTTTTAAATTGAGAAATATGTAGTAATAGCTATAGTTATAAATAGGTACAGTGGATATAAAAAAATCTACACCCCCCCCATAAAAAGGTCAGGCTTTTTAAGTAAAAGTATGATGCTAGGATAATTAATGTCAGATCATTTCCACCTTTAATGTGAAATTGCAAATAAAGTAAAAAAAAAAAATAAAAAAAAAAAAGTCAGAAAACATTTTGAATTAAAATGAACGCTTAAGAACACCTAGTTGCAAAGTGTGCATGCACCTAAACTAATACTTTGTTTTGGAGTTTATTACACCACTCTGCCTGAGTAAGAGCCAAAATCTTGCAAAAACATTCAAGTTCTGTCAAATTGTGAGGGCATCACCTTACTAGCAGACACCTGAATGTTTTGCACTAAATTCAGCTGGTATTTGTTGCTGGTCACGATTCCCTACACCTTGATAAATGCCCCAGTTCTGACTGCAGAAAAGCAGCACTAAAGCATGATGCTGCCGCCACCATGCTTCACCTCAGGTATGGTGCTCTTTAGTGGTGTCCTCCTTTTTTTTCCTTTTTTCCTTTTTTTTTTTTGGGTCAAACAAACCTTTTGGAATTAAGGAATTTTGATACCTTTTGGAATTGTTCTTATCAGACCATAGCACATTTTGCCGCATGCCTTGGGGTCATTTAGGCCGCTGTTTTTGCGAGGCAAGGCTGATCAGCTCATCTTTATTTGGGGTTAATCACTGTATGATGATTACTTTTGAACCTGAGATCGAATGTGACCGGTTCATTCTGAACACATCCCCAATTATAAAATGGTGTGCACACTTGCACGATTTGATTTTTCTTTTTTCTACCTTGTTGTTTCACAGTTAGTAAGGGTGAAAAAAAAAAAAGTTCAGATTCATCTTGGTTCCATTTTTTTTTCCCTTCACAAAACCTGCCGTTTTAACAGGGGCGTGTAGACTTTTGATATCCGCCGTACGATTCAAGCAGGCTGTCTTTCATGTTACAAACCAATTTGTATATGACAGGACCAGAGCAACGCTGAGGTCCACGTCGGAGTGATGGCTGCTGGGATCTGCATCTATAAAAACAGGGTACGGCTCAACCACTTCCCATGGTGAGTACCTCTACAGTTCAACACGCCGCTGGCAAATAATGCACGCACATGCACATATACTGTAGACTGACTAGTGGGTGATGGTGCTAATGTATATTTCAATATATAGTTTTACTCCTCTGTTGCGGCAATAAAAATGTATGTAGGTTCAAATCCGTCTTTATGCATAACAGTTTCTGTGTATTAAAGATATGATCCCATGGTATGTGGGGAAACCCTTCAACTGTGACATTTTCTACTACACATGCTGACTGTGTAAACTACAGACTGAAATATTTTGCATGCATCTAAACCACAAGTAAAGTTGTTGCTTTAAAAGGTTTCACTCCCCAATTTCACGCAGACACCTTAAAAGCAACCACTATTTATTGATTTCAGTAGCATTTAGTTTGATCAGATATAAAAGTAGTAAATGTGTCTTTTAGAGTCTGTGGTCTGTAGCGTGGAGCTAATTGTATTATCATTCATGTTTCATTATCTTCCAGGGTGAAAATTGTCAAAATATCCTTCAAATCAAGGCAGTTTTTTATCCAACTCCGACGAGACTCGGTAAGCAGCTTTCCCACGAGGAGTGAAATTTGTCCCGTGTTTTCCAAAACACATGCGGGTTTCACTCATCCTGTTTAAAAACGCCAGACCTTCATGTCTGTACATATGTTTGCATATATGAATATTCATTTCTTTTTCAGTCATCTTTAATATCCTAGGTTAATTTGTAGACATTTTGTATCTGAAAATAAAGGGGTTCTTCTTGCATTAAGTGTACATCATTTCTACCTTTAATACACACTACCCGTCAAAAGTTTGCACACGCCCACTCTTCTTCATAGGTTTTTCTTTATTTTTTTTGCTTTCTACGTTGTAAAACATTACTGAATACATCAAAACTATGAAGCAACTGAATTATGTGGTAAACAAAAAAGTGTAAAAAAACCAAAATCTGTTTCATATTTTAGATTCTTCAAAGTAGCCAACATTTACCGTGATGATACAATCGGCATTATCTTAACCAGCTTCA
>JAQQZX010000023.1:30980573-30992390 GCA_030068355.1 Notoglanidium maculatum | reverse complement strand
CGCTCAACTAAGTAAAGAGAAAAACAGTCCATCATTATCCAGTCTCTTTTAAAGTCATAAAAATAAAGAAAAAAATTGAATTAGAAGGCGTGTCCTAACTTTTGACTGGTAGTGTATGTCTTTTCTCTGGGAAGATGCACGCAGTGTATGTTTAAAACATACAGCACAGGTCCTTACGGTCCAGTTGTGTAATTTAACTTCCTTCCTACCTGTATTCAGGAAAAAAATGCATAGATACTGAAGATGTACCATTGAAGGTAGTACTCCCAGGTACAAGGCTTGTGTGCTGCTTAATGTTCGTTTGAACCAGACCGTAGCTGTTAGTACTTTGTGTTGTAATGTGGGTTTTTTGGATAAGCTGGCAACACATTAGCACCATCTCAGCACATCACAGGAGACATGTGAGGTCATGACAGTTCAACAATATGTGTATTATTTATATAGACTGTCTCGCTCAGCGTTTTTTACAGTGACGGTCAACGTCGTATTGATGAGAAATTCAGCGTAGAAGTAGTCGATAAAGAAGTTGAAACAAAATATCAGCTTAGAATTTAATCACAAACTCAATATTTTGCGCTGTCGATGGTCACATGTAGATTAGAAATACTGATCTGCGAGTCATTCAGCATCAGTGCACCCCAAGATTATCAATTTATCCATGTAACTCGGTTTGGAAGGTACTAATCCCTGCCATTCTGTATTGTCCACTTCCTCAGAGTAAGAGCAGGGAGTCCCTGTTGGCCTTCAGCATGGCGAACTACAGAGCGTGTAAGAACGTGTGGAAGGCCTGCGTGGAGCACCACACGTTCTTCCGATTGGAGCGGCCCTTACCACCCCAAAAGAACTTCTTCACGCACTACTTCACTTTTGGCTCGAAGTTCCGTTACTGGTGAGATATCGCCTCTTCTGATTCCGTCATCGAGTACGCAAAGAGGAAATCACGTCAACCTTCACGAACACAATGATTCTAAAAAAATAATAATAAACCTGTCTTTAAGAGGACACAAGAGGATTTTGCACCCATGTTCGGTGGTTAGAAAGGGAACAATTTCTCCAAGAGCTTCACAGTTGGAGAATTGCAGATGGTGGTAGAATTTTGGGATCTCCAAATGGATCAAAAAATCTGACAAATGGTTATACAGAAAAGAGCCTAATCCTCACCGTTAAACATGGTGGAGGATCTGTGTGGGATCCTGATGTTTTTTTTTGTTTGTTTTTTTTTTTACACCCACCAAGGGTGCCAGTAATTCTGGAGCCCTGTTCCCATGACCTTACTTGTTTGAGTCAGTGGTGAATTGGCACACTTTAATGTTGTAGCGAAGTTTATTACGTTCTTGTAGTGTGCTGCGATCTCTCCGCACTGTCTGGCACGTCACCTCTCGTGACACCGAATGATCTGATTTCACTGTAAGTTCAAGTTGAACACTAACGTGTGTAGTGGAGAAGGAGATTTTTTTACAGCGCAAAAGACAGACCAATGGGTGAAATGGTGCATTACCACCACACTCCAAACAGTCAGAGCTGTAGAGTGCATGGACTTTGGAGGTTTTCACTCCTCTAACACACCTGATTCAGGTTTGTTTTTTTTGTTTTTTTTAAAAAAGCCTTGCATTAGTTGAAGCAGGTGTGCCAGATGTTTAGTACATCCACAAACTGTGGCCTTGTCGGACATTATTATGTAACCTGGCTAATAAACATTACATCTCCTAACTGGCCATCGGTTGTATAACGATCACTTTATTAATTACACACTGTATAAGCAATTGGTATATAATCACCCAGTCACTTCTATTTTAATCAAATGGGCATTTTTTTGTTGTTGTTGGGCGCCACGTGAAATTCCATTGATTTGCTTCTCCACAAATGAGACCCAAAACACGTGTCCATTTCCACAGCCTGAGAATGAAAACTTTTGACATGTCCATCCCAGTCCTAAGTCCTGAGTGCATACGGATTATAACACTGTGTAGGGCAATCGAACTACTCCTGGTTTTCAGCAGTGTTACTCTTTTTCCCCTCAGCGGAAGAACGGAGGCTCAGTCTGTCCAATACGGGAAAGAGCAAGGAGTCAAGGACAGAGTGTTCGCCAGGTAATGCACTAAACATGGGTTAGATGGGTTAGATGTTCACTAGTGATCTTTACTTTGGACACTTCTGTCACTAAAACCGTTGGAAGACGTGGTGTGACTCGGATTTTGCACTATTTTTAAAAGAACTGTCATTGGTTGGGAATATTGTTGAGTAAGATAGTGTACTGTATATCATGAAAGTGAAGGCTGACAGACATGACAGGAAGTGATCACAACTCCTGAGTCCTGAATCAAGTCTTGCATCTTAAAAGCGCTAAACATATCCGTTCCTCTCCAGACATCGAAATTTAACAACAGCAAAATAACTGTAGTCTGCGTTATTGCAGATATGACAGGAAGTGGGGGAAGGGTGAAATATTATTATGAGTAAGAAGGTCCAAAAGCTACTCATGGAAATACAGATGGTGTTCATGTTCATGTCAATGATGCATTAATGCTCGTGTCTCACCTCTATGACGAGCGAGCCTTATAAACGGATTCAAAAACTCGTTGATGAAAGGATTTTTTTTTTTTCGAACAGGAAGTGACTTACTTTATGGACATTTCTCTACTGTAAATGTAACTAAATAAATAAAAAAAAGTGTGACTTTACTAAATTAAGCAAGTTGCTGTGGTGTAAGAGGAATAAAACACTAGTATTATAGGAAAGTAATCAGTTTTGTTGTAGTGACAGTAACTCCACTTCTCACACACTTTCCATATAACCTGTTAACTCCATTATTTGTCTATAACGGCATGTCTTAATCTTTACATGAGTCATGCGGCACATTAAGTTGTGCCACATGTGTAGAAACAATTACTTCTATTGCACCCACTTGTCTTTGTCTGAGTAGCTAAGATATCTCAAAATATAATAACAACTAATCAAGCATCCTACTGGAGTTTATTATTATAGGTGTTATTTCATAGCATTGTTGCTAGTAATTAGGTGACTTTATGATGATGTTTGTCGCTACAGACATCATTAATCTTATCAAATCTTATTAATCCAGTCTGGCTGCTGTAAATGAAACGACGTGATTATGAATGCTGATTTAACAGCGTGGCATACTTGATGAGAATTGCCCTTTTACAACGAGCGCGAGCTGGATTTGAAAAGCATGTGTGTTTACAGTCAATCATTTACTCAACAGGCCCAAAACAAATGGATAAAATGCCGTCACACGTGGGCGAGACGTGTCTTCAGTCCTCAGCTTGTTTTCCGTGCGCGCATGTGTGGTTAAATATTCTGAGAAAGACATATCTAAGTAACACAGGAAGCTTCCACAGGGTGTGTGCATGTGCATGTGTGTGTATGTGTGTGTTTAGTGAGAAGTCACTCCCTCTTGGTTTTAAAGAGCAGTCACTGTTTAGCGCGACATAGTAAATGATGTTGGGACGCAAGATGAGGCCAAGACTTTCATTCCTTGCTTCAAGCAGGTACATTTTCAGTCAGTTTGGTTATTAAGACCGTCTTCTAGTTTTTACTCTCGTCTGGTTTCCATTTAGCGCTTTGCAGTTGCATTATTACACAGCTCAGCGGGCATTTCGTCTCGGAGAAATCTTCTGAGAAGTGAAAACCAGGCTGCTCGAACAACAGTGGAATAATAAAACGCAGCGGCGGCGTCCGAGATAAACGTAACGTGCGGACACCGTCGAAACCATCAATGTAAGTTCGCGGTCTCTGGATTCGGAGACGTTGACGTGGCTGTATAACGCAGAGCCGAAAACCCAGCTAAATAAATAAATAAATAAATTCACTGCCATGACACAAGAAGGCAGTTTCCAAAACTGATTTGATGAAGGTTCATAGAACAGCAGATATGGCACAATATGACAAATCCAAAAGCTGCTATGGGATAATCACATGTTGTAGCTTTATATGATATAAGAGAATATTTCTCACATTCAGAAGAGAAACAAACTTTTGACCTGACGTTATTTTAATGTTTTTAACTCTTAATATCTTAACACGCATTGTGTAACTGTAAAAATTCTTTCCTTTTAAATCGAAAATTGGACAGTTGCACCTTCTGTAAAGCCCATATTTTGAAACTAACTGCATTTTTATAAACTCTAAATGGTTAATAATGTTCTATAATTAACTCCTTAATAAGTGTCACTGTTCATTATAATGCTTCGTAACTAATAATGACCTGTGAAGAATAATAATCGGGCAACTGTAATGCATTATAAACATTTCAAATGGCATCACTGAGTGTTTCAAGTGGCGTGAAAGATACCTGAATTTGTTCCTCATGATTAAGACTATTAATATCCTTTTTTTTTTATATGATGTGGAAACTTATTATCGGGCTGACTGCAGACACATTCTTGAAATTTTGAAGACTTCAATATAAAAATAATAATAATAAAAAAAGCACCATATGTTCTAAAACAGCCAAATAATTATGACAAAAATAGCACACACGTGCACGCACACACACACACACACACACACGCACGCGCGCACATGCACACGCGCACACACAGGCATCTATAATCATATTGTCACTTTTGGAAGCACTTGATGACGTTGCGTATGTTTCTAGTGTTTTTAGAATTGTTAATAAATGTTAGTTTGTTTTTAATCATTCTCAGGCTGTTATTAATAACGAATTAGTTATATAATCTGTCTAAAAATCCAAAAAATGTTCATGCATAACTCTAAATTTTGTTTCAGCTTTGCAGTCCTCTGAATTCGCAGTCTGTCTCCTGCCTGAGATCAGGAAATTCAGGATATCAGTGATCATTTAATTAAGCGATATTGCACGAGCAAGAGCGCAGTCATGCTGAACATCAGCACAGCTGCGATTGGGCCGTGGGTAATCCCGCCCATGCCGACGTTTAGTGTAACATCTTGATTGAGGGTGCGAAATTGCTTTTATACAATTTAGACTCAACATGACCAAGTGTTCTGTTCATTTTTGCTCCGCTAGTGGAACTTTTGGAAAGAAGCTTATGATTTCAGCCAAAAATTATATTCCTGAAAATTATCGCCAAGTCTACTGCAGTAGCCATTTCGGACTAAAGGATGCACAGAAATACACCATGTTAAAAGCCATAAGATACTTGTGGGTGGCGAGCTTCATATCTGACCACTCGCTCCCACAACGTTTCCAGCTGCATAAGTCACACCAACACTGCTGCTCCGTGCGTCAGCATGTTTACAGGCGTGACTTTTCTTTTTCATTTTCTCTCCCTGACTTCACATGGACACGGAATGAGAAATGCCTGTGATTTCAGTATCAGATACTGGCTCCTCTAACAGTTACCTGGGTGTTTAAATGTTTGTGTGCATCCTTTTTTCTAAATTGGTTACCAAGAATAGGGTTACAAACTAACCCTAATCCTAAAGTTGATTATTTTTCTATAACAGCAGGAAAGTAAGTGTTTTAATACTCTTATACCACAGCTGTTTGCCAGCTATACATTTATTTTTTTTATGTTTTTTTTTTTTCACATTCCACGTTATTCAGTCTGTTCTTATATGGAGAGAATACCGTACAAGTCCCTATGTATGCTTTTTTTATTATTATTATTATTAACCCCCACCGATCAGAATTGCACATTTGATAGCGCAGTGTAATAACTCCACCTGTAAGTCCTGCATATTAACATCAGAGCTGGCTCAAACCTCCAAACAAATAAACTCTGGTCTCCGGGGTTCCAGCGTTGTTGAATGTGTTCTCTTGCTGACCTTTGACCCCAGGTCACCCAGCAAGCCATTGGTCAGGAGGCTGGTGAGTGGGACAGATTGGGAGACGGTGAGCAGGAACTCTCTCTCGGACGAACGGCTGGAGACGCAGAGCCTGCCCAACCGCTCACGCCCGGGCTCACCCAATCAGTGAGTTCACGTATACATATTTTATACACACTTTATTTATTTAGCTCGGCGATTCAGGGCAAGCCTGCTTGCTTCCGTACAAAAAAAAATTTCATGAGACGTAGTCAGATGTTCGTCAATGCCTTCAAGGAAGGAATCTAAAGCAAACAACTTATTTGGCAGCAGTGAGAGCAGATAGCGGTCACACACAGTATATTCCAATTCCATAGCAAAACCCAGACCAATGTTTTAAAATGGAACTGTTTTCTAGTCTGCGTCCGAGTTTGGCTTTCATACTCAACCAAATGGACGAGAGCAGATGAGCTCAGATCCAAAAAAGTGCAAGGAATAATAATAATAATAATAATAATAATAGTATTACACCATTCATCTTCAGGAACCACTTTATTCTGGTGAGGAGTGTGTCCTGGGAGCGCCAGGTGCAAGCCAGAGCACCATGTGCGCGCACACACACACACACACACGCTTCGCACCAGGGGCAGTTTTAGGTAGCCAGTTTGCCTACCTGCATGTTTTTGAGAGTGGGAGGAGCAATGACAAGGACACTGTACCACCATTCTGCCATCCACTATCCAAATAATAAGTAGTAGTTTGTGTGTATGTGTGTGTGTGTATATATATATATGTATATATAGTAGTAGTAATAATGTAAAATTTCATTTCATTTTTGTAAAGTTTCATGCTGAGTCTCAAAAAGTGTTTTACATTAAAAATAAAATTACAAAACACCCCCCGACATGTAAACAAACGAACTTCCGAATACAAGAGAAAAAATATCTAAAAGGAAAACACAGACGAGATAAGTGATACAGGATGTCAGTGCTATAATTAACGCTAATAAAAGAATCTCCTGGTATTAACTGAAAACTCAATAGGCTCATCACATACAAGCAAACAATTTAATGACAGGAACGATAAATAATCCAGCCTGAAAGAACGACCTCTGACACCAGCCAAGACGCGGTCGATCCTGGGATTGGCTAGTAAACCTGCTTCAGCTGAACAGGTTATACCCTTTCAGAAGATCAGTAACATATGTCTGGGCAAATCATATCATTAGCAAATCGTCATAGTCAAAACCAAATGGCTGCGTGTAAAGGGCCTTCGCTCATTGCTGAGCTTTTCATCTGTTCGTCTGCAAATTTCTAATTTGCACATAAGAAAACTTCAGGGGAAGCCCAAGGATTTGCATTTCCTTTTCCCAGAAGTTCAGAAATAAATAACCTACACAAACACCTGAGCACTGATTGTGGCCTCTCGCCTGCAGTTCCATATTTGCTGCGGATGGCACCCGGATCCGGCCGTCCTCCATCGGGCACCTGGTGGACCATGTGATCGACGACTCCGTGTGCCAAGCTTTCACCAACCATAAGTCAGCATCATCAACACAGGCTAACAGCATCAGCCTGGACTCGACCCCGTGAGTGTGTTTGTTCATTTACGACGTGCTTCTCAGTTCACTTTTATGAAACCAGACCATACTGCATATGCTGCGTTGAAACGGACGGCTTCTCGTTCTTCGGGATTCTTTGATTAGATGTTTATTTCATATTGAACTGCAACCAAAGCCTTTGTATCACCTTGTTCCCACAAGGACACAATTGTCTTACAGTAATTTATTCCATACAGTTAGACTTTCTTGCTTTTATACTTCCTCATCCTTCTGCAAAGGGTTTACAGTAATCCTATGGGAAGCGCCTCCTGTGTTCAGTCACAGGACAAGCGGATTATGTGTCAGTTTTTTATTTATCATTACCCAGCAGACAAGGAGGTTGAGTATGCTGTCACTCTGTGTTTTTTGTTGGGTTTTTTTCCATCCATCCATCCAACAAGAAAGCCTGCTTCTTATTGGCTGCTGCTAATCAAACATCTTTATTTGCTCTGCTCGTTATACTTTTCAGTTAGTTTGTATATTTGCTGTAGTGATGAGGTGCGCTATAAGCCTAGTTCTATCCTTGTTGTCTATTTCCTCCACCTGCTAAGTGACAGACATGAAGCAAAGATTGATTTTGGCTGTTCACGTGTCAGGTGAATGCTAATGCCAGTCTGGATGAGCGTAATTACTTGCAAGTGACGGAATCGTGACAGTAAGTGCTTGAATAAACATTCATAAATTACTGAGTTCATGTGTTTCAGCCTCATGCATCGTAACGGCTGCATAAAATCAAGCGCACAGCCATGCAGTCTCTATTGACAGATGTTGGGAGTGGAATTGGTTGTAAAGGGGTGGAGAGCTCAGTGACTTTATACCTGGCACCGTCATAGGATGCCGTCTTTGCCACAAGTCAGTTAGGGAACTTTCAGCCCTGCGAGATCTCCCCTTGTCAACTAGAAGCACTAGTGTTGTGAAGTAAAAGCATCTTGGAAGAACAACAGTTTAACCACAATGTGGTAGACCATGCAAACTTAGAGCAGGGCCGGCGAGTGCTGTAGCACGTGAAAATTGCGTATCCTCAGTTGCGCCAGCGTTCCAAACCGCCTCTTGGGCCAAGATCAGCACACCACCACCGGGCTCTTGAGTAGTGGAAATGCGTCCCTCGGAGCTCTCTGGGGAGAACACTGCCTACTGGAATGCATGGTGCCGTAAATGCAGTTTGGTAGAGCAGGGTTAATGTTCTGCAGATGATTTCAGGGACTTGGACTCTTCATTCCAGCGACGTAATGGTAATGCTACAGCATACGAAGCCCAACCTAAACCCCAATAAACACCTTTTGGATGAATTGGAGCGTCAGTTGCGAGCCAGGCCTTCTTGTTCCACCATCAGCACCAGACCTCACTGATGCTCTTTTCCCATGGTTCCAGATCTTGTGGAAAGTCATCTCCGTAGAGTGGAGGCTGTTATAGCTGCGAAGTCGGGTCCAACTGCACACTGGTGCCCATGGTTTTGCAATGGGACGCGCAACAAGCTCATATAGGCGTGATGGTCCGGTGTCCACATACTTTTGGCCATAAAGTGTACGTACCGAGTTTTTTTCAATTTTTACACTAATGTTGTTCATCATTAGCGTGCACGAAATGTCCTAACATTGCACGAAGCCTTTCATCTTTTGTCTTCTGTTCTTTGGTGTTTGCAGAAACACTTCCTGTTGTTAAGGGCGGCACCATCTGCCCTAAAGTTTCTTCAAAAGTGCTGCCTTAGACCGCAAACTAGAGAAAAAGTTAGAGAAACCCCACAAGATTTCTATTTTTACTTTAACATGACATTTTTGTTAACAATGTAGTAAAGGTTGTTTTGGGGCTCCTCGGTGCCGCCTCTAAAACCTTTCCGATATCGCCGTAATTTTGAAGCAAATATTTTGTAGTGCAAAAGGACCAGAATCGAGGAATCCGATCATTAAAAAAAAAAGTTTGCAGGGGCAGACGATGCGCCCTTATGTTTATTTCTCAACGTTTGCCGTCACAAATACTTGGAGTTGTTTCCTGTTACTGCTGGAACAACAGAAGTTGCTTTTGGATGTTGACCTTATGGTAGATTTATTATTATTAGTATTATTTTTATTTATTCATTCATTTAAAAAGCAGCAGCTTTCATGAGAGGTAATGTTTCTCGTCTCTCCTGTTTGAAATGGCTGTGGTGGGCGTGTCCGGTTTTGAAGCGCGCTAGGTAAAGGTTCTTCAGCAGGATGTTGCTCTACCTTCTAATTAACCAAAAAAACAAACCAAAAGCCCACTGTTTTGCAGCGCATATCACTGGTTGCATTTTTTTTATTCCGACTGGTGTCAGAAAGGGGCTGCGCAAAGATATAATGTGGTTTTAGATAATAATTTTGAAACCAAAATAAATGCATGTACCCACAAGATCTACATTTGACATTTTTGTTACCAGTGTAGAAGGTGTCAACACTGGACTCGGGCTTGTTTTCAGGGTTTGGAAACCTTTTTTAGCTCAACAAGAGGTTGATGATGTGTTCAAATGTTCCCAAATCAAAGTAAAAAACCCAACACCACGTCTTAGTAAGGCGTCTGGCCACCGGGAGCCTCCAGAAGAGCTTTTATCTCATACATTTCTGTAACTATGCTGGAGGGATGAGCTCCATATTCCTTCAGACTGTGTACTGATGAGGGTGGTGGAGAGTGCTGTGTAACACTTCGCTCCAAAACCCCCCGTCAGTGTTAAACTGGGCTCCATCATGCGATCATGTGACGGCCACGGTATAAGATTTGCACGATGTTCCTCCTCGTATCAGGGTCGTCCGGGCAGAGACCAGGACCAGGACAGAGTTGTTTCGTCATAGGATGAAGGCATCAGGCAGAATCTTTATTTGCAGTGACGCTTCCTTCTAAGATTGCAAAACCGAGATCCCAGGGATTTCGTTGACGCGATCACTGTTAATGTATCAAAAGTATGATAGGATCTAAGTGACGACTGCACGCTTAAACGCATCGTCGACGGTCTGCATGGGTGTGCGTCTGTACGCGGGGTGGAGAAATGCTAATCGAGTCAACGTTTGAGTCATCACAGTTTCCACAGCGCTCAGAGATGCAGTTGGCATGTGCTTATTTTAGCATTACACACTGGGTGGAAACTTTCTCTGGTTGGAGCTGTGGTTTTCTTTTGCTCTGCTAGATTTCGCATGGGCGGTTAGGTCAGGACTTTCAAGCCTGCCTTTCTTTTTTTTTCTGTTTTTTTTTTTTTTTTTTTTTTTACTTTACATACTAATAGTCTAACACAACACAATACAAGAGATGTATATCTCTTGTATAGATGTATAATTACACTTGTTTACTTTATATGTTCTACCTGATTTGGTCCGATTTATCAGATGTCTCGGTTGTATAATCAGAACAACATAACGCAGGCTGGAACACAAAAAAACCCCGAATGCCTGGTAAATCATTCTGAAGCTCTGACGGTGACCCGATTGTGGTTGAGACTGTAGCGGTAGCGGGGGCTTCATCATGAAGATGAGAATGATGTGGCTTCTGTTTTCACACTCGCACGCTCACCGGAGGGCTGATAAGGAAGCACGAATGCAGCTGCGTAACGTTTTAAAGTCTGTAATGCCCTTCTGTTAGCAAGCACTCTAAAGAGAATAGTTATTTTAAAGCAGGGACCACGTGTATGCTCTGGTTGACTTTGTGCTTCGTACTTTATTTGAACAATGTCTGTTTGCTTCTCCATAGGCTTTGAGTAAATAATCCACCTTGTTCGTGTTCTTCTTGAACACTGCTGATGATGTCAGCCATGGAGGCTTTATTAATAAGAGACCAAATCAAGGATTTCATACACATGAGAATAATCACTAAACGTAAGAGTTTGTGTAAATCTAGTCCGTGAAACTGGATGGCTGATTCTTCTGTTGTTGCTGTTGTAGCTCATCCACCTCAAGGTCCGACGTGCAGTGGGTGACGAGACGCTTTTCTGCTCACCGCCGCCGTAAAGGGTGGTCATTCGAGCCCCCGCAGCTTTTCCCCGTCAGCTTAAATCAGTCTGGCCGTTGTCCTCTGACCTCTCCCATCGGCATATAGACCCGCCGCTCGCGGGACACTTTTCTTATCATTCCGCGTAAAGCACGTGAACGACACCTTGACCCGCTCGTGATTATTCCGTATCTGCGTGATTTTCTGCATTGTGCTGCAGCGACTAATTGGATAATGCATTTTTCAGCTGCTGTATCTCTTTCTTTCTCAGCCTGTTGTGCAGGATGTTTCGCCTTCGTGTTTCGCTCCTCTCATCTTTTCTAACCTTGTTGGGGGTTTTTTTTTCGTTTTTTTTTTTAACTTGTCATTTTCTTATATAAATGTTCCCAAAGGCTGAAATGCTTAGCAGTGTCGGTGACTACTGAGCAGGACTTCTCATGCTTGTAATTAGAGCATTCATAATGAGGCTGTGTGTGTGTGTGTGTGTGTGTGTGTGTGTGTGTGTGTGTGTGTGTGTGTGTGTGTGTGTGTGTGTGTGT
>JAQQZX010000023.1:30957219-30974223 GCA_030068355.1 Notoglanidium maculatum | reverse complement strand
TTGCAAAATAAGCAAACAATAATCACGTTATATTATACATCTAGGCTACCACTAGATCGTGCTAGTGTTCCACCATTGTCCGTAGACCATCTGTGGCTCCAGAGCGGTTGTTCCTGTTTTATTACCTCGCACGCCGTATTGTAAATGTTCATAGTGGTAAATGACCTCAATCATGTAAAATGAGTCCCAAAAATGTCAAAATGTGTTCTAGGAGAAGATGGGAAATGGAGGTTATAAAGAGGCGAGATGAATTGTGTTTTCCTATCGGCAAGAAAAGCAGAAGAGGACAAAATATTTTAGCGTCCAAAAAATAGCTATAACCCTGATAACTGGACATCGGGGTCTGAGTTTAATACGGATATCCTGATATTCAGGATACTAAGCTTTTGAGTATATTTCCTATAATATAATAATTTTGGAATATATTGTACACCATGTAAGAAGGCAATAAGTCTGGGTAGAGAAGAGAAAAGTGCAATAATAGAGGTATAACAGCAATAATTAAAGTTAATGGCTATATAAAAGCTACAGCTTTGTACTTATAATCAAGCACATGACCTTGTTAATTAGTGATGTAAATGTTTTACATATATATACATAATGTGTGTGTGTGTATGTATGTATGTGTGTATATGTGTGTGTGTGTGTGTATGTATGTATATATATATATATATATATATATATATATATATATATATAGCTTTCCTGGCTTTTTTTTATTGAAGAAAACTAGTTCTATGATGATAGTACATGGTAATCAGATGCTCAGTGGAGCTCATCCTGTGTGTCACTGATCCACTGCCTTCCCCCTGGTAGTGCTGGGATCGGTCGCACTGGGGTTCTGATCACCATGGAGACCGCGATGTGTCTGATCGAGCGGAGTAAAGATGTATATCCCTTAGACATTGTCCGAACCATGAGAGACCAGCGAGCCATGATGATTCAAACTGCTGTAAGTAGTCTAACCCCCCCCCCCCAAACCCCCAAAATCTGTTAAAGTAGATACAGGAGGCTGAGTGCAGTTTTTAGGAGCAACAGATACCATATTTCTATATTTACAAACATTTTTTCACTCATTATGCCCATGTGACCTAATATATGTATATATTAGATTGTTCCACAGTGCTGTTCTCGATTTCTAGATTTTGATTGGTCAGAAGGGGTATTTTCTGCAACAGCAGCTTTGACAACATTTAGGGCAAATTGTATTAATGAGCTCATTATTAACTTTTAGGGACCGCTAATTCCCAGAGATGTGTATGATGGTGTGTAATTTAACAAAGAAAACTTTTATAATTGATATGATCATTGATATATGAGGCGTGTTGGTAAGGAGGATTTTTGTAACATAAGCTGCATTTTTTTTTTTTTTTTTTAATCGACATCAAGAGTGAAAAAATGAGAGGCTGGCGAGGGAACGAAGGAATGTGTCTGACCTTGAAATTTGGCCTGCGATTTTCCTTCCATCTCCTGAATCTGCTTCCATTTAATGTCTACCTTTACAGAGTCAGTATCGGTTTGTATGTGAAGCCATTCTGAGAGTGTATAATGAAGAGATAGTGAAGCCGCTGGATCTGCTGGAGCCAACTGCGTGTGCAACAGAGGAATAAAGAGCTGCCCTGTCCTGGATTCCTTTACAACTGCACCTGTCCCTCTGTCGCCTCCTGGTGGATGGCTGCGTAAATGACCCCTGAAAATTGGAACACAGGCGACAAAGCACTATTTGCACTTTAGAACAAAAGACCACTTAAGGGGATTTACTAGAAAGACAAATGCATCAGGGTGTTGTGTAATCATTAACTTTTTAACAGTGATAAACATTCAGGGTGGAGGCAAAACTGAATGGAACTAAAGACAGAAAGTGACTTCTTGTAGTGCCATACACTGAAATGAGCCAACCTGGAACAAACTCTTGGATCACTTTCCTCTGTTAAGTGCTATTTATGATTTTAATGGGTTAAAGAAACCCATTTCCTCCCCGCAGTTCACCATTACATTTCATGGTACGTGGTCTTTCTAAATCCCTGGTACTCTGCGCTGTGAAAGCCGAGTTTTCCGCTTCTGTTCATTGTTCTCATGCTTTAAACACTTTCACATGCACTCTTTCCATTTAGGTCTTGAGTCTCTGTTAAATTCATATATAAAGGTTTAGGCCAGCAGCTAAGGGTTTAACTACTGTATACAGTGTGCGAAATAATATGAAAAACAATGTGAAACTATTCCGTGCTAGCAAGACATTGCTGTAACATTTACCTGTGACACACCTGATCAGGCTGACTGCTTTGGCATGAAATTTAAATTTTCAAAGGATATGGGTCAAACAATGATGTCATTTAAATCTATAATATATTTTACCCCATGTGAATTTTGTTACCTACTGCATGTCAACAGAAATCGTTTGAGGCTCTTGTGTGCTTGTACCACATTTCATCATGCTGTTTATTTTTAGCAGACTACTGATGTCTCATTAAAATTTCTCGCTGGATAACTAAAGTAAATGCTGTAGGCCCTGCGCCTCCACCTGGCTACAAGATGTAAAGGTGCTATAGGGCCAGCCCCTCAACCTTATTAGAGTGAGGCAAAGATGCTGTGGGCCGCAACCATCTACCTAGCTACCGTCTACCTAACTAAATGTTCTATTGAAGCCCAATATCAGCATCAAGTAACTAACACAGTCTGAGCCCTTATACTAGATTAACCAAGGTACTAACGGCCCGGACCTTCTATGTGGCTTATGAAGCAGTGCTATAAACCCTGCCCCTGTAATGGAGTACCTAAGATATAGGTGCTCTAGACCAGCTAATGAAATGATGCTATAGACCCTGGCCCCATCACAGACTACCTAAGGTAAAGGTGCTATAGACCAGCCCCCTGTAACTGACTAATGCAGTGATGCTGTAGACCTTGTCCTTGTACCAGAGATAAATGTGCTGTATGCCCTGCCACAATACCTGACTTACAGTGTTAAAGATTATATAGGTCTGACCTCTGCACTTTCCAGAGATAAAGGCGATGTAGGCCCAATCTCTGCAACCGACTATTATTAAGAAGAAGAATTAAGGAAGCTATTATTTGTCACATACATGTTACAGGACAGATACATACTTGCATATCCCGGTTTGTTAGGTTAGGAAGCTGGGGTTAGCCACGATATGGAGCCCCTGGAGAGGATAGTGTTAAGGGCCTTCCTCAAGGGTAAAAGAGCAGCAGCTTGGTTCTGCTGAGGTTTTAACTCCTGGCCTTCAACAGCATCTTCATCTCCATTGGCAATGAACAGTACCAATGGTACCTTTAACGGAGACACATACAAGCTTTACAGTACCTTTAGCTTTTTTAGGAGCTATAAGCCTTGCCCCTGTAAATTGCTCTGGACCTGATTCTGTAGCTGAGTGCCAAATATATGGCCAAGATAAAAGCGAACTAGGCACAGTCCTTGTTTACCTGAGTAACTAACATGAAAGTACTATACATACCGTTGCCCCTCATTCGCTCATCATTACTCGCTCATCCATTGTGGATATACTCAAATGTGCTAAACTTCAAATTGTGGAATAAACACTGAATTCCCTTTTGTTGTTTATCTCCCTTGTCCTTAAAGAAACTGGAAAAATGATGTGACCAACTACTGTTTTTATGTCTTGCTCTTACTCCATCTGTCCTGTTTTAACGATTGCATTCAACAATGTATAAGGGATTTGGCTTCCAGGACCAACACATTTTCGTCCTAATGAATGTCCATCAAGCAGACATGCGAGCTTCCGTGTGTGTTGTGATGAATCTTAAGCTATAGATTTGCTATTAATATTGTGTTGGGACAATGGTATTTTTGTATTTTAAAGTTGAGAAAAAAAAGACAACACTTTGCAGCTGACTTGGTAGCCTGTCGAGCTACTTTATTCTTACTGTAGTTATGGGCAAGGGGGAGTCATGTTGAAATTATATTTATGTCGAGAATTTGTTAAATAGAGACACCTGTAGGAACATCTCTTAACTACATAGTGTCAAATGTTAAATATTTGTAAATATGTTGTTATATATTAAAAGTGTTCTGAAAAGATTTTTTTTTTTGGATTTTTGTCTCTCTTTTTATACTCTGATCTGCCAAAAAACTAAGAGACGGTCAGAAGTTACCAACTCCTATTTAAAAGATTAACCTCTCGACTAAGTATTAGATATAATGATCAAGAACATATAATAAACTTTGTAGCGCATAGATACACACTTTATTACAGGTTTGCACCAGGAACCAGGATTTTGGGTCCTGAGCCTCATTTACCCAAAATGTATTTTCATTCCCTCCCCATGTCGTGAGGTGCAAAGCAGAAAGTTAATGTTCTTAAACTTACTGTTAAAGTTGTCATCAGAAAAATGTCATGTTCTCGAGGCAGACACTACCAATGTCACACTTGTGCACAAATTTGGGAATTTGCTCAAATATACACATTGGACATGGAGCAACATCCCAAAGTCCATTGCGGCAATGCAGGGGCAACACCAAGTCTCTCCTCAGTCTGAAACCAAGGGCAGACCTACACTTTCAACCAACCAAGTCAAAAAGCAAGACTCAACATGTCCTCTTGGGTATGTCTCACTTTTTAATCTTTTTTTTTTTTGCTAAGCTATAGAGAATGACTAGGAACACTAAAACCAGAGAAACTGTTACCATCAACTGGAGCAGATAAAACCCTATAACCTGTTAACTTGATATTTGCCATTGGTGTGCATCATTCCATGACCGTTGCACTGGTAGATCTATCGGCTACAAATGCGATGTTGTGGCCTAGGGTTAGGGTTACCTCTTACCCTGATCCAATTTGAAAGAACTGGCATGGCTTGTCATTGCTTGGCTTGTTGAGCCACTAGCCTGTTCAGCACCAGGGTACCATGCCCTACAGTGGCTAGTGGAATATGCAATGCAGCATCAAGAAGTGGGTTCTAAGTGGACACTCTCTCCAAAGACATAGTTGAAGCACTGAATCCTGACAGACAATGTAATGTCAAGTTGGTAGAATATGTTAACAAAATGTTTAAAAGCTAGTTTGTATGACCAACCGTAACAGATGTTACATTATGTAACAGGTGGCAATAAATAGTTGGAGTCGACTCCAGTAGATCAGCAGGTGTCCCAGAAGAAGCTATGGGGTGAGTTGGACATGATTAAGGAACACCTGGAAACAGAAAGCAAAACATTAGATATTTTCCTGCTGGTCCAGGAATGGCAACAACTGCTCAACAACTACTTAGACAATTTTACTGGGAGACAAGGTCCTTGTGTTGCTCTTGACCCTATAGCTCAATTTGGTGGCAAAGGCCCTTCGAGGTCACATGGTAACTCTGAAGGGGTTCAAATAGACAAATGGAAAACATACCAAATAACCCACTGCACTATCATGGCACTTCAATAAAACAAGTAAGATTAACAATGCAAGAGACCGATAATCTCCCAAAAGTGATCCTACTTCAAACTCTATCTAGTCCAATTTGGTGTCTAAGAAAAGTAAAGGATTTGATTTCACTCAGTCCTGGGTGCCACAGTGTGTATATATAATGTGATTTCAGTATTTGCCAATAACAATTGGCTGTGAAGTCTTTGAGATATGAGCCAGGCTCAAGGAGAACCACACAGAGAATCAGTGTGCAACAGGACAGATGGTACATCATGCACGAATCCATTTTGGATCTTGGGCATCTTCAAATTTTTAAGATAGCAGCAATTGCTTCTCTTACATCATTTGTCTTTGCCTATTATATTATAGACATAGGTGTTGGACAGAGGGTTCAAAGCTGATTTGTCCTAGGTTCTGCAAGGTAAGGACTGCCTAGCTGGGAACATTTGCAGGAAACTCCATGCTTTCATGTCATTGATGGTGTTTTCTAGTCCCATTGGCTTTCCTCTTTTTCCAGTTTTACCTGAAATGACACCTTTACACAGTCTGTTTGGACCATGTCCCTATGCGGCTGCTCGACTGAAAGAAGGATGCCATTGTGCTTATCACTTGTTATGGTCTGTTAATTTTAGATAATGGTTGGTAGGCCTGGGGCACATCTAAGATGCACAGTGCCTTCTGTATAGTATTGGAACTGAAAGTATTGGAACAGCAAGGCCAATTATTTTGTTTGTGCTGTACACTGGAGACATTCTGGTTTGAGATAATAAAAATGAATATGAGACGATTGATGATAATTTCAGTTTTAATTTTTTAAATATTTACACATGAATGTGTTAAACAACTTAGAACATGGTACCTTTAGTGGAAGACCACCCAATTTGTTGTGAGCAAAAGCATAGGAACAAATAGATAAATATTAGTTAAAGTAAATAGCACTTAATATTTGGTTGCATATCCCTTACATGCAATAATTGCATGAAGCCTGTGACCCACTGTTATCACTAAACTGTTGCATTCTTCTTCTCAGTTCTTGTTTGTTTTGGGGGTTCCCCTCTTCAGCTATAAGGTGAGGTGAAATGCATGCTTAGTTGGGTTAAGGTCTGGTGATTAACTTGGCCAGTCTAAAACCTTCCACTTTTCCCCTTGAAGTCCTTTTCTAGGAGTTAATCTTGGTTCCATAACCTTTGTGGCTCATCTCTGTATTTCTTTGTTAATTCCAATCTGGCCTTCTGATTCTTACTGCTGATGAATGGTTTGCATTTTGTGGTATGCCCTCTATAGTTCTTTTCTTGAAGTCTTCTTTGAGAATTGGATTGTGATCCCTTCACCGCTGCCCTGTGGAGGTTGTTGTCACAGACTTATTTTTGGTTTGTTTCACAATGTTTCTCTTAAGTGCTGTCGTTTTCCTTGGCCGACCTGTTTGATGTCTGGTTGCTAACACACCAGTGGTTTCTTTATTTTTCACGATGTTCCAACTTGTTGTATAGGCTATGCCCAATGTTCAACGGCTCTGATCGGTTTTCCCTCTTTTCTCAGCTTCATTATGGCTTGCTTTTCTCCCATAGACAACTCTCTGGTTTTCATGTTGGTTTGTCCTTTTTAACAAAAACAAAATGTGAGTGACAGGAAAGTAGATTACAGGAAAACTTTGTTTTATAGTTAGGAAAGTTTCCTTTAGATGAAATGACATGGAAAAGTTGACCAGTTTAGCATGTACTGTGGAAGCAAAGGATAACATTGGAGTCTTTGTTTTGTCTTAGCCTATAGTTGAGTTTGTAATTCATTTTTTTTTTTTTTTTTTTTGTCTCCAAAAGGGATGTGACCCATTTATTTTCACACTTCTCTCAGGGCCACAATGTGCTTCCCCCTCATTTTCCTGTGGAAATTTCCTACATCATGAGGATGTAGAATGTACCTAGCACCTGAGGTATTTAAAGCAATTACACACTAAACCTAGTGGACTCACTGCCCAGTAGGGCCATTTTTGTCTTTCACATGAAACAAAAATTAAAACCCACAGAACATTCCCTCGAGTCTATTGTGTGCTTGGGTATCACACTGCAAACCTGTCACAATCCTATACAAACTTGTATCTACACTCAAAGATCATATTAGGCATACTCATAAGCTATGCAGCTAAATGTTCCTCAACCACAAATACCCCCTCTCAACCTAAATGCTCATGAAGTTTTATTCCACCTCAGCTACACTGTTGAATTCCCCCATATTTAAATGCCTTCAGAACCAAATAACCCCCACAGCTTATTGTCTCAGAACCACAAATACCCCGCACAGCTGAAATCCCCCACCGCCACAAATACTAACTCACAATTATAAATGCCATGGATGGCTAAATGCACCACAACCAAAAAAAAAATGTGAATGCTTGTCTTTACTGAACTTTTTCAAATAGCTTAAGAACAAAAATGAGAATCCACTTCCTGCCAATTTGCAAAAATTACAGGACACAATGGAGTTGTGTTTAGAAGAATAAAATAATTAATTCTATTTTTAACTTCTTATACAAAATTCAAAGATCTAACTTTAAATACATTACGTCTTACATTTATATGACAAGGTGGGTGAATAAGTAAACAGTGGAAACAGTACTAGATGTATGAGAAGAGACAATCCTATGTGAATTTTAAATTGGCTGGCACTTCTTCCTGTTGTGAGGAGAGATACGGTAATTTTTGGGACAAGCACATTTGTAGCCCCCTCTGTGGTTCATGCATATGTAGGAGCAGCCCCCATTCCTCAGTGCACATTCATTGATATCTGGGGGGAAAAGCATAAGACAGACAAAATAATTAGCTATGCATTCAGCTTATTTGGCCATTCCAGAAATTCCGCTAATTGTTGGAGTATTTCCATTCATATCTCCATTCAGTTACAGTATATGAACTAACCCTTGCACTGGTATCCATTTGGATGCCGTGTGTATCCACGTGGACAGATGCAACGGTGTGTGCCTGGCAAGTTAACACACTTCCATTCACACTTGTGCTGCTGGTGGTGTTGCATTTGCTCACACTCATTAATATCTGAAATGGATGTGCACATTCATTAGAAAACACTACACAGACTAGTCTAATATGAATTTTTAAAACTGCATTCATACATACACATTTATATCAGTTACAATTAATGTAAGAAAATTAGTAATTTAAACACTGTGAACCTGAACATGGTAAATCTGTTCCTAAAGATGAAAGAACCCAGTGACTAGGCCATGATATGCAAGCACCCAGCATGTTAATGAATGTGGCCTTTATTTGTGTTCTCACATTTGAGCTCCTGTCCCACCGGCAAGAAAGAAAAACTGCCCACTCCTGGGGGATCATGGTCCCTATGCACACCTTTTAATGGTGCGGCTGAATCTATGCCCCACATCTGTTTACACATCTTGGTAAAGTCATTCCATTTTCAAACATAGTTCTGTCTGAGAACATTCATTACTTTAATACTAGCATTGGCTGCAGTTGTTCTACATACCAATTCAATGCTTTATAAAACTTGTTCGGGTATATTCTGATCCAGGAGAATGGAGCTGAATACAGATTTATTTTTGTGCTGTTGTACACCACTGATGCACTTACCAACACAAGACAGTGAAGTTGAATTTCCTACTAACGGATCAGGAAGTGTTCTGCGGTATCCTGGTGGACACTCCGAGATGCAGGTCGTCCCGTCCCCAGCTAGCTGATATCCATTTGGACAGACACAATGGAAGGATCCTGGAGTATTCACACATAGATTGGCACATGGTCCAAGACCCGTATTCTCGACACATTCATCTATATCTGCGCGATCAGGGCACAAACACACACCGCACAGGAAAATGCTGAACATCAGCCTGTAATATTGCATTCGATCTAGATAGAAAGATGTGGGAGTGGGAGTGGGGTCTTTCTGACCTTCACAAAGCCCGTCTGTGATGTTCATGCTATATCCCGGCGGACAGAGACAATGAAAGCTGCCTGGTGTGTTAACGCAGCCGAACACACAGCGAGCCATGCCAGCAGGCAGCACACACTCATTCACATCTGGAATAGACAGATGTGTCACAAGAGCCTTCTGATGAAAGCATGGCTTGACTGTTTAGCCACACTTTCTGACAGTGTGATGTTCTTACCTTGCATTACACGCAATAGCAAATGTGCGTGTCTTAGAATTATGAACATAACTCGCAAAAAAAAAAAAACATCAATCAGCAGGAAAGACGGTAATTTGAATGTAAGCATAGTGACTGCATTTGGTCTGCATGTAACCATATAATGGTCCTTGGCTACACATTTTGTTTGACAATGAAGTTTAATTCAGTATTTGATTTTGTTGTCTTACCATTAACACAGTGTGTTTTCAGGTATAAATACTCCCTCTAGTCATTTAGACTCCTGGCATACAAACACATTCCAGACTGGGTGAAGAGTGCAGTCCTGGAGTGAAGAACTCACCGGTGCAGGACATCCTGTTGGATGAAAGTTGGAAACCATGGCTGCAGCTGCACCTGTATGAGCCAAAGGTGTTTTCACAGACCTGCTGGCACGCATGCAGACCCTCCACACACTCGTCCAGATCTACAGACCACACAAACATGTATGACATTTTATAAATGCAGCAACACAGGCGTACACGGCACGTCTGGAGCAGATTAAAGAGGGGGAGCGTTGACATGGCTACATGAATTATTATATCATATGGTAGACATTCCAGTGATGGAATAAAGACACCTGGTCATATTTATGCATTTAACATTGGCCACAAACGGCATTCTATATTTTTTGTGTATATTTACAGCCTAGAACCATACAATTCAGTGTGAGCTCAAACTGTCAGACAGTGACACTGAACTTAATTATTAAGTTCACAATCACGAGACACGTCTCCACGCAGCCTGCATAACCCTCGCATGACTTCTGATTAGGGATTAAGTATATGTCTAAGGTCTGAACAACGATCAAATATGGGGGCGTAAGAACTAAATGAATAAATACGTTCATCATGATAGTGTTTCAAGTATTCATTGGGCAACTCTGCACTAACCGCACACCCTCTCTTCGGTGTTGTTGGTGTCACACATTTCCTTCCAGTCTTACTCCATCATTTACAAGCTGCTGTAATGTACTGCTCTGCACTAGTACATGTCAGACCATATGGAGAAGCAGAGGGAATGTTTTTTGCATCAAACCCAGGAAACTTTATATTGGGCTTTTGTTCCTCCCTAATGACAGAGTTGGGTTCTATTACGGATGCACTGCTTGCTGTAAATAATGACCAATATTACTGTGTATGTACACTATACGTAGTAAAAGGACCACAGAATAACTGAAAATCATTGTCATTCATTTCTAAGAAATTATCATTAAAGATGAGAGAAATTTCAGACCTGTGGCCTCCTAAGACAGGAAGTTTGTTCTGTTTTAAAGCAAAAGCTGATAAAAAACAGGGTTTAACTTTCATGTTCTGTTAATCCAGCAACGGGTGTCCCACTCACCCATCCCTCCTTATGATTTAATGGTAATACAAGTGTAAATCCTTGGGAGGAACCAGACTCAGGAGCTTTCCTCTTCTGATTGGTACCACATAAGTTATTACAGTACACAAGTGAAGAACAATAAAGGCAAATATTTACATGCATGTGTGTGGTACAAGTATTAATATAAAATTAATAAGATTAATACAAGTATTAATATAAGATTGCGTTCAAATCAAAACAAGCAGAGCATGATGTAAAGATGAATAAAAAAAAGAATTATATTTTTTTTTTTTACCAGTCATATTTGAAACTGAGGAATGTTGAAAAAAAAAGTTAAACATGAGGTTTAAGTGTGTAGTTAAAAACAGCTAAGAGCGACTGCAGTAAAAAATGTCCCGTACCTGCTGTGGCTCGCCCTCATTACAATAACACACTGCTGTGGGACAAGAATTCACAGCCTTGGGGAAACTCTCAAAGACAACAGAACATGAAATTAAAAGGCATTTAGCACTAAATCCAGATGTCCTGACTGCTGTGCTAACAGATGCATGTGCATAAAGATATACTAAAGACAAAAGTTAAGCTAGTGCCAGAATCCTGGCACCTGAGAAACTAATGGGAAAAAAAATGAAGGAAAACCTTTATGAGATTACTTTCTGCAGTTGTGGATGCTCCTACATGGATAACCTAAAGCTCTAAACCTTTTTAAAATCAGTTCATGCCCAAGTCTCACCTGAATTCTGTAGATTTGCATATGAGAATTGCTCATCCCAGGACTCTTATTAAAATATACTCATATTAAACATCCTTCTTTATACTTTATAAATCATACATTTCTAGTTTTTTTTTTTCATAATTATTTAATGGTCCTGGACTTTCCCACCACATAACTGGTAAGTTATTGTTTCACATCTTTAGGATAACATGTACTCTGGAATAAAATGTCTACATGAGGCATGCATCTCTTACCTCGACATGTCCTTTGGTCCCCCAGCAGCAGGAAACCAGTCTCGCACTGACACTCGGCCTGACTGTGTGCATTCACCTGGCACACTTGAGAGCAGCCACCGTTGTTCAGAGAGCATGGAGTTAACCCTGCAGGTAAGGATAAACATGGTTAATGCAAGTAATATCGAATACACCTGCTCCAAAATAAAGGCTTTTGGATTATATTTCATTTTTATCTAAAAAGTCTCTCTCAGTGTCCTCATTCTTAAACTAAAATGGAAACTCAAAGAAGAGATAGAGCTAGAGATAGAAAAATGCTTCCTGAAATGATTTATTTCCACCTAGTAGGCAGATCCGGTCATGCTTTGCTCTATATCCAGGCTAATTTATTTACCCTATGAGGATACAGGTACTTCAAAAACAGAACCACTTCATGTTTCCTTGCTATAAATTGTCTAAAAACAGTGTACTGGGTATACCTATCTGTAGTACAGAGAACATGTTTAATAGTCTGCAATCCTTTTAGGTCAAATAGCACAAAGCAATAAGCAGATGTACACAAGACGTGCTTCAGGAGAAAGATAATGAGGTAAACAGAGCTCTAATAGCCCAGGGTATTCACAGCCTAATCCCAGGTTGGTCTGATGTACAGTCAGGAGTCAGAGTGAATGTAGATTCTGAATAGCTTTCACACATGTTTACTGTAAGCATCAGCCCAGCAGTGCAACTGATTCAAACCAAGTTTAATGGAGATGCAGGTATTGATGTATTTGTGTGCATTAAGGGTTGCACAGACTAGTCGATTAGAGCACTTTTGAGCTGTAAAGAGGTTTTTTGTTGATGAGCATGAGCTTTTGTGCTGTGCGTTCTCAACTCCATAATCGAAATCTTGCCAGGTCATCCATATGAGTGCATTTTAAGGACTTGTACATCCTTAAATTGTGTAATATGACACACTGATTTATTATTCTGTACACTTACTGAGCTAATTTTTTAAATCATTGATCGAATAATAAAAATTAATAGTCACACAAGTCATGTGCTTGTAGATTAAGACATTAGTCTTGGAGTGTCCATCATACAAGTAAATTAGCTGTTACTATGCAAATGCTAATGTACCAGTGCAAGTATTAAAAGCGAGTAATGCGGTCAGAGCTGGAGTTAAAGGATATTCATCAAAAAAAAATCTGAATAGTCTTATTTGAGAACTCAGTAATGCTGTGGTATAAATGGTTTTAAAGTCAATTGCAGCATCACCATTGATGAAACCATGTATACAGATTAATCTTATGTTCATTCTAAGTTAAAATTGACACATTTCGTGACACTTGCTTCACATTTTATCTTGGAAGAGGCTTTTTCAAGACCTTGCAACCAGTTTCAAAATGGTTGATAAGAATGTATGTGAGGAATTCCCACAATACTTTACTGTAAAACACAGCTGTGAATGAAATATGAATGACAAGAATATGGTTTTTCATCAAGCCTGTCAGTTATTTTCGCTTGTGTATTAAGCAAAGTAAGTTTTGAAAATCTAGTGGTTTACCGATGCACATAGGTGTGACACCACTCCACTGCCCATCCTGTACACAGAAGCTGTACACATCCCCGTTGGCCATCGTGTAACCAGCGTAGCAGGCATATTGAATGTAATGTTTGTATTGGAATGGAGCAGGGTTGGGTATCGTATGGAAATAGAAAGTTCCATGAGCAGGTATGGCAGGGTAAGGACAAACAGGCCTTCGTTTACTGGCATGGAATACTGGAAAATCTGATATTGATGAAGTGGTGACAGTGACATTGTGTTTTGCTGTAGATGCCAGTGTCACCATGCTTTGCTTAGCTGTTGCATTTTGCCGATCATGATTTATGATCATTGGCTTTCTGTTTTTAAGAGTCAAAAGACTAGAGCTGGCAGGCCCAATTTTGCCTGATCCTGAAACATCATACAATTCTCCATCTATCTGACCAACCGAAAGTCTACGAGGCTCCAGAAGCTCCTTATCTACCACTGTGCTGCCTTTTGCCAGATGCAATAGGTGAAGAGCTCTGGTAGGGATATCTGCAGTCGAGACTATGGCGGGGATATGTGCTGTTGGCATTTCCATCCTGGGCAGAAAATGTTCATCAGCCCCAGCTGAAGTACTCCAGGGGAAAAATTCTCCATGGTGGATCCCAGAGGGAATGAACGGTGGGGAAGTAGCCATAAAAGTTGTCTGAAAAGATTTTGAGGTAAGTGGCTCATTTTTAGATACTGGGAGATCAAGAGAGCTGGTTGAAGAGACAGCTGTACTCACTTCCTCTGTTATCTGTAAAGACTCTGAGATATCTTCATTGGGAGAAGCTTCAAATGGAATCCTAAAGTTATTAGATAATTCACTATTCTTAAGGATTTCTGGGGGCACTGTAGTCGCATCTCGAGAGGCACCATTCTGAAGACTGTTCGTGTGTGTTTCGACTGAACTTGAATCAACTGTTGCCAAATTAGTTCCCCTTGATACACCAAGGTTTTGGAAAGGTGTGACTGGAATTTCATGATGCATCTGTGCTGTTGAAGTCAAATAGATTTCTCTCTTATCTTCTTCTTTGGGTGTAGTTGAAAGCGTTTGATCTAGGAAATTGGGTGACACTTCTTGCTGATCATTTATAGTTGAAGTGACCAAGATGGATGACTGAGTGGGTTTTGATAATGTAGTAGGAAGCAGAGTGGTGGGTGAGACTGTTGGAGACATCAGTAATGTAGCTGGTGGTAGTGGTTGGTTGAGTCGATCTGCAAATGTTGTTGGTCCCCCCATGTTATTCCATTTTGTAATTGTGTCTTCGAGTCCTACAGCCTTTACTGTAGCTTGTAGCTTTTTTGGAGGGCTTGGATGTTTCTGTGACTCCTCAGATGACTCTCCAATCAACTGGGGTTTGGGCTGAGGAGTCCCAAGCAGAGAGAATTTTAGAAAGGACTCTTTGGCAGCAGTGATAGCAATGAAATGGTTTTTCAGATAGGTCATGTCTTGGTTGACCTCTGTACCAGGTTTGTACAGTGATGTTTGCTTCTGCTGGAAGAAGTTCATGATGTCCAATTCTGAAACCAGAAATGATGGTGTTAATTGAAAAAATGACTTGAAACTTGCTGTGACTCTTTATTGGGAGTCAGCCTTGTGCATTTCCTAGCAGTACTATTAACATGAAGAATGACCCAAAGTTAATGCACCCATCTAACAATGGTTGGAAAGAAGCTATTAGACAATTCGTCACTCAGTGGATAAACAGCGTATTAGAAATACGGACACGTCATGTACCCGATTTAATTGCTTGCATTGCCTTGACTACATCCACTCTTTTTAAGATCACTCACCTTTACAAACGGGTGTGCTGCCATTCCAGCTCTTGCCTTTGCAGTAGAGCAATGGTGGACCATAGAGCCTGAACCCAGTGTTGCAGGTGAATTGGACCAGTGAAGCATCAGGAGACATCAATGTGGTGCCATGCAGGAGCTTGCCAGGACTAGGGCATCCTGGAGCTAGGGTGTGCAGGCACAAGAGAAATCTAGTCAGATGGCTAACAAACTAAACAGACACATGCACATCAATGGCATGGATAAAGCATCCAGCAGTGAAGCCAGCAACAAAACACACATCACAACAACAAGCCATTCTGTAGAGAATTCCTCAGACAAAACTTGCTATATCCCTGACAAACTAAGAAACCTTTGCATTAAATACATAATACCACTTTACAAACTAATTTATACAAAGACCCATATGTAGTATGGCTGGAGTAGAAGTGCCTGTATAAAAGAGCTAGCATTTCAGAGATAAAATGACGCCAATATAAAATTCATTTATGGCTAGATGTTAGATGGTTTGTTAACACATGGACTTGAAACACTCATTAATTATTAAAAATATATTACCTATTTGAAAATATAAATTAGTTATTAACAATAAATTATTATATCTTTATTATATCTACCTTGTGTGTGTGTGTGAGGTGAGATAAAACTTCACATCATTATTATGCCATCAATGAATATATATATATATAAAATTTACATTGCTCAGCCATAATAGTTTTACTGTCAAGATACTGATGTATATTAGATTTTAGCCTCTAACTCAATATCATGATTAGCCATCACTGGGCTTGATTCATCCTTAAACTGGACAATAAGATAAAGTGCAGTAGATACACACTGTACAGTTACAGTTCTGTTCACACTACACTGCACTCGTCCCAAAGTTCTATTAATGTACTACATTTTCCACTGGAATCTTGAACTCAAAAGCATGAACTCATACATTTTATATTTGTTTGTGCTTATGTTTATATTTTTGTGTGCTTAAAATATTGTCTGCATAGACAATATATAATATTTACTGTAATGACTGACCGACGCACAGTGGTGGATGTCTCGCCCACTGGCCCGACACACAGCTGCTGGTGCGGTGACCATGCAACCTGAAGCCTGGGTTACAGCTGAAAGTCACGTACAGTCCACCGTAACGGAAAAACGTTCGGCCATTCTCAAGATGCCTGAAGGCACTGCACTCGCTGGCAGTAACACCTGAAAAGATTCAAGTATGTTGCAAAACACACATACACATTCTAAAGGCTAAAAATACAACCATGTTAATTAACAAATAATTAGAAGAGAAATCCATTTCCAAAGCATTTTCAGTACATTTGATGTCAAAATGGAGTGACCATGCAAACCAAGAAAAGTGTATTTGAAACATATTTAACCCTCCAAGCCATGTAAAAGAAGTCCAATCTCTGATTTACTACATGTTGAAATAATACTATGTACAGTTTTTTATCTACTTCACCAAAGCAAGCAGACAACATCTGGCTATTTTGGCCCATATTTCATCAAGCCCCTGATACCTGGAGCCAAAGCCCAATTCAGAGTAAGCAGTGCAGGCAGCAGTGTAGCTCCAAGAGCTTCCATAGATATCCAGTAAGGCTCTCCAGTATTCCTAGGTTTCAGACTAACAGGAGGAATGCTGTTTAGCTAGCAGGGATGGAATGGAAGCATAGGGGAGGGCAAAAGACAGAGTAACACGCCAGCTTCAGTCTTCATAGACACACCTCTTGCTACAGAAGGAAAGCAGTGTAGGATGTACACACGTGGACAAAATTGTTGGTACCCTTCAGGCAATGAAAGAAAAACTCACAATGGTCACAGAAATAACT
>JAQQZX010000023.1:30908295-30926243 GCA_030068355.1 Notoglanidium maculatum | reverse complement strand
ATATGTTTAATGGACAACTGGGCTTTGCATGCTGAACATTGTGGTGGGTTTTCTCCTGTCAGTAAAAATGTGTGTGTGATTAAATTCCTCTAATAGTGTGTCCTATAATGGTTTATTACTTATATTTAAAGTGAGAACCTTACAAACCTATCATATGTGCAGTACACCAATGATACACTTGATATATATATCTATATATACCTTCTGTAAATCTATTCACCTAAAGCATGAGCCCTCATATTTTTTCCTCACATAGTCTTTTATTCCCCTCTCACCTGGCATGCAGTGCATCTCTTGGATCCAGCTTGAGCCAGATAAGATGGAAGTCGTCTCAGTGGTGGACTCGTCCGCATCACCGTCACATGTGCAAGCTTTTGTTGTCCAGCTTTCATTGTCTTCGATCCCCTGATGACCGATCAAAAGAGAAGCTCAATGCACTAGAACGTGTCATTTGTCATGTTTGCATATATTGAATTGGAAAATAGATAAAATAGATATTGAATTGGAAAACAATAATAAAGAACTTTAACCCACCTGCTGGGCATCAGCTCTTATAGGAACTGGAAGCAATATAAAAGCAAGAAATTATCAATGTTACATGACAAATGATGATTTTTGGTTAAAACAGGCTATACCAAATTATACATATTATAGAAATATTTTATATTAACAGCATATAACCAGTTGTATAGCAAATATAACAAACGTTTTTTAAGCCAAATAGTCATACCTTCATTGATCAGTAACAGGGTGAGGAAGAAAATAATCACAGCTCCGTATTCCATCTTGCCTTGCATTTGAGTGGTGCAAAATCCTGAAGGTGAATCCACTGGATTACTGTAATCCGGTGAGTCCTAATGGCCTTGTCTAATACTCTTTATCTCCACTGGGCTCCTCCCACAGTTCCTTAAGACCTGCTTATATAGCCGTTCACGCCATGGTCCGCTCCCATCTTCTACCAACAGGAGAGAAAAAGCTAAGTTATAAACCCCCTGAAGTTCAGTTCAGGCCCGTCACCCCCTGTGACCCAATTAACGCTCCAGTGCATGCAATTAACTCGACCCAGCCTCGGCCAACAATTTTATGCCGCATGGACCATATAACTATGACTATGGCAGCTTGTTTTTAAGTATTGATATCAAAGCCTGATCATTTTGCTACTTGTAAGGCATATTTTAAAATGTCTAATTTGTGTTGGATCTTTACCAAAATTATTACAAAGAATTGAGGTCATGTAACAGGAAGTTAGTTGTTTTAGATAGAAGACCATTTGTAAACCTACCTTGTTCACCTTGTTACTCTCCGGTCCTGGGGTCTAGATGCTTTGTGACGTTTATGTCTATTGTTAAAAGTGGCGTAAAAAATATAATTTAGAGTACATAGATAATTAGAGTAGATAATTACAGTACATTTTAGGGCAATGATTGCCCTATAGTCTAGGAAGAGCTTACAAAGCAGGAGCAGCATTTCAATGTTGAAAGGTATTGCTCAAAAGAGGGGTACAAAAGAACTTCCAAAGCATGTACCATGGAACACTGTGAAGACAATCATCAACAAAATAATACCTTACCCGTGGTGAAGCATGGTGATGGCAGCATCATGATTTAGGGCTGCTTTTCTTCAGCTAGAACTAGGGCTTTAATCAAGATGGAGGGAATCATAGCAGTTGATTATTGAGCAAAAACTTTCAGGCATCTACTAGTGAGCTTCAAATCAAGAAGAATTTCACCTTTCAGTATGACAGTGACCCAAAACAAACATCCAAATCAACAAAGGAATGCCTTCAACAAAAGAAGATCAACACTATTGGAATGGCCGAGCCAGAGCCCAGACCTGAGTCCAATTCAAAAGACTGAATTGGGGAGACTTGAAGCAAGCTTGTGCACAGGCGATGCCCTCGCATTATGATGGATTTCTAGCACTTTTACATGGAAGAGTTGGAAAAAATTGTCAGCATGTGCCAAGCTGTACCGAATAAGACTGAGTGCTGTAATAAAATAAGAGGCTGCTTCAAAAAAAGGATTAGTTTAGGAGCGTTTTACTAATGTTTCCGCCAAAATGTTTCTGATTGTTTCCACTTTATTTGTGAAAAAAGTAAACGTTCACCCATAATTAATCCTTTAACCCTGCTGTTTTTATAGAGGTAAGTAGACCTCTTATATACGCCATAAGAACAAAACTTGCAAGCCTTAAACACAAGTCAGTTATTGTTAGGACATGATTTTATTTGTCAGTAATTACAGGGAAATATACAATATAAATGCTTTTTGTGTCAGACATGCCAGTACTTGAAACAACCACAGTCAGAGGTGATGAATACAAGTAATGTCACATTTTGAAAGTTATGAAAGTGAGATAATGGTTTGAGGTGTGAGACGAATGGCGTGTCCAAATCAAATCCACAGCCTGTATCTGAGAGGTCGGAAGTTTTGTGTCCAGAATCATTGTATAATGGAAAAAAAAAATACACAGACACATAAATTTGGCAGAATGCTAATATCTGAGTTTAACCCCTGAGAGAGACACACACAATCCCATCCTTTTTTTGGATGCCACACCAGCATCTTATAAACACACATGCATCCTCTGACCTTTGAGTTAATATTCACACAGGACTAAATCTCAGTGTCTTTCCAAAATACTTTCAACAAGGAAAAGAAATGTAAGAACAGAACTTTCAAATGTGAAATGTATAAAAGTTGCTGAACTCTTATCTTTGCTGATAGTTTGTAAACATTTGTGTTTACACAAAAGTTGACACAAAGGAGGCAAAATCCCAACCACAAAGTAAAAAAAAAAAATTTATACAGTTCATAATCAGAGAGATAATGGCCATCAAGTATAATATGAATATTATTAAGAATAATGTTGTCCTCACCACTGTCACATCTGGCTTATTCTAAATATAATTCATTTGTGATATCATTATAACATTTAACTGGATATATTTGATTTGAATGGAAAGCTGGTCTCCAGTGTTAGGTCCAACAAAACAACATTCGCAAAGGCAAATTCACTTTCTGAGAGATTTTACAGTTTCTGTCATGGCAGATGTATTTGAACAGAAAACATGTACAGTGCCACTGCATAATTGTCCTTGTATGCTGAGATTAATGAAGCTTTTCAACATGATCAACATTATAAAAACTATCCTTTGTGCGAACAATGAATGAACGCTTCACATTCACTGTTATTAGTGTGCGGGATGAGATGCCCTTTCAACGGTCATGTCCTTCTCACTACTTAGCACTGGTCATCCCAGTGGCTGAGGACTTCATTTTAGATTTTATAGGAGCTTTTCATAGACACAGAATCTCTTTTCGTGTGTGGAAGAGTGAGATTGTAGATAAATGGTAACGGGAATGAAAATAACCTTGTTTATTCTATTAAAAATTCTGTGGTGTTAATAATCCTGTTCTGATATCGAGTATAGATATAACTATGATTTATGTATCAGATGCTCGTAGAAATGACATTGATGATACGAGCAGCTTTTTAGCTTCTGTGCAGTTTCTGGGCATGAAATCCATTTATGATGGACAACAGCAGTGCACGGTTTACAGTGTTTTCTGCTCCAACGCACCCAAGGTGGGTTTTTAGAGCACTAAAGCACATGGTGCCTCCAGCAGACGTCCTGCAGCACTGAATCTGCTTTAATTTAGGTCACACCGCTTGTAAACCTGCACTCAGGGACGATGCCAATCCGCCAACTGTTGGGGCCAAACATGGTCTAATGCAAAAATGCCTTGACATCGCGTTGGCACACTCTGCTAGCTGGCACTATGCCAAGGTGGGATGATATACTGTAACAGACAGATGTACAACCAGTCTGAGTACAAACAGAGAAATGTCAATTTTCAAGTAAATAAATAGTTAATATAATAAGCAAAAAAGAAAAATTATATGACATGACAGGATAATATGTGAGGAGAAATGACCTTCATTTGACCTTCGTCGAAATCCATGCCTTGTAGGAATCTGATGCATCCGATTTGAGCCAAGAGGACCGATAACAAGCCTAGTTTCAATTTCAAACTTGGGGTTAGACGTCTTTGAACAGATTCTGTTTTTTGATAATAGCTCTCTATCAATGACCACTTTTTCTATATCTTTAAAATAATGTCATGACGTGAAGACAATCTCATGATGTCGCCTGAATAACAATACAAACGATGACGAATGAGGTCATTAAAAAAAGTAAAACAAAAACAAGTGATATAAATGTGAAAAATCTTCACTGTAGGCTTTAATGTTGTACATGATGGTAAAGTTGCCCAAATACACACAATTTGTCATAAAACAAATCCACATTCAGTTCAGTTCTCTAGAAAGTGGTCATGATAAAGGTTTTCACCAAAAAAAAAAGATGTTTTTTGCTCCCATATATAAGACACTATATGGGCACAAAACACTTAGGAAAAATACAGCTTTAAAGTGCACAATTGGTAAACAATACTTAAAAAAGGAAAAATAATCTGAATATAAATAACACAATAATAAGCATGATAAAGCGTTTAAACTCTCAGTTAAATATCTCTTTCTATTTGTTTGGTTTTTTTGGATCTGGTAATAAACCTCTGTATGCTGAATATAGCCTTTGATTATCATCAATAAATACATCAAAAGGAGTAAAATATGAATCTTTAATTTTGATATTATTCACAATGATAGAATCACTCATTCATTCTTCTCTTTAATATTCTGTTTTATATACACTGTATATGTGATATAGGATCTCGGAACCGTATACAGTAAACTGAAATGAATTCAATATTATATTTGCTTTGAGTGTTACGTAAATGTTGTAAATCTCTTGTAGCTAGGTGAAGCTGTGCTCCTTCCGAAAGAATTCACACCCCCATTTTATTACGTCTGAAATCTACTATAAAGTCTATATCTGGAAAATATCCCATTACTGTTAGCACACCCTCATTGACTTCCTCTCATGCCACCTCTGTCACTTGCAGCTTAAGGAGAAGGTGTAATGGGTAGTGGATTGCTGAGTATGAACACACGTACTCTTTGTAGCATATATAATGAAGTTTTCCTTGGCGAGTTGCACAGTCAAGTTCCATTGACTTATATCATAAAAATGAGATTGCTAACTATCTAAGTGTAAAGTAACATAAATGACCCCATCCCACATGTACAGTGGACAAGTTACACACTACAAATAAAATATTATGCGAGGAATAATCAAGGTGGTGTGACGCGGCCTGATGGAAAGCTGATTATTTCCTACAACAGCACGTTCCAAAGTATTTAATTCCTCTGAAAGCACAGCAATTTGCCAGCATTTCAACATCATACTTTTTTCCCCTTTAAATGTTATGGAACATCCACTAAACAAGTTCCTCTCATCACTTACGTTATCACGTGGCACATCCACCATTCAATTCCCTGTGTAAGATGCTGTTATAGAAATTTAATATACACCTTATACACTGATCCAGAACTCGGTATTGCTGTAAACACAACCTCCAACCTACAGCCCTCTATCTGATACCTTTTGTGCACTTTTCTGGTCATGAGCTTCAGAATCTTGAAGGCTGCAATCTGACTGGCTTTCTGCACTTTTGTTCATACGTACATACTGTTGAACATAGACAAATCAGCTTGTAGTCACCAGATTGAAAAAAAAAAAGATACACAATCTTGTATTTAAAAAATGTCTAAAAGAGAGATTTGATTGATGCAGTTAGTGGTGAGTAAACAAGAGTCTTGCAAGGCTACAGCAAATGGCTTCGTTCTGTGAAAGTAGGCTTATTTTGGCCAGGTTTATTGACGAAACATGTCAGACTCCTTCGTCTGGCTGGCGAGACTACTTCATATAGAACTTATTGCTCATACGTACACTCAGAAACAGCTTGAGCAGGTGCTGATTCTCCCAAAGGGGAAATGACAAAGGCAAATCAATGAGGGAATGTTAAAAACAGCTTTGGAACACAAACCCTGCTGGAGCACGCACTGACTGCTTCTACTGTGGCATGCTGTACATCTTTTCAGCTATTCAGACAGGGTTTGGCTTACAGTTCAGATTTCGGTTTATGGTGACATCTGAAATGGTGTCACAAAGAGAAGAGATAAAAAAAAAATGGAAAAACACAATAGAAAAAAACAAGCAAAAAAACCCAAAAAACCTTGCCATTGTATAGCTGGACATTATGTGATGAGAGTTAGCCTCTGACAGTGTAGCTTCTGTGTTAATGGGCAGTTAGATCTTGTAGATCTTGCAAAATTTTTACAAGCTGAGATGCCCAAGTGTCCAGGCAGTAGAGGATTCATAACAGAACAAACTGTTAAATAATAATAATAATAATAATAATCATAATTATGTACCATTTCTTACAACAATAAAATGCACTCTGTACAATGTAAATATTAAATATTAAGACACTCATAATTAATTAAATAATCTCCATGAAATATAGAATTATTACACAATAAATATTTATACATTCTCTGGTGTATAAACTAAAGCTCTTACTATTCCACGGTTAATTTACCCCATCTGATAAATTTCCTTATACAAATACTTAAATACATCATCAATGTCAATAACTGAAAACTGAACCCATTAACAATAATACAAATTCTATCAAAGGATGTGGATGATTTTTAAAAAACAAACTCAAGACATGACTAGCGCCACCTTCTGGCCAGAGGTGTCGTTAAGTGTGGAAGTGATATTGGTTTTGCAGTTACCCCCAAATAGTCAAAAGAGACAAAGAAGACATGTCTGCCCCTACAAAGCGGTTTCTTTCAGGTCATTAAGGTTTGGCATCCGAGGACGGGCAGCCCTGGCGAACCCGATGCCATTTTGCCCAGCTTTAGTGGCCATTTGGTCAGGGTAGGGAGCCGAGGCATGCCAGGTGGACTCTATCTGCCCCGGGAGAGGGTAATTGTGGGGCTTACGGCTCTTGGTATTAGGAGTGATGCTGCCCACTGGAATGGCCCGTGCTTCAGGCATGTTGGGGGGAGGTGCTTTGGGTGCCGGGTTGGCAAGTGGCTGGAAGCGCACTTCAGAGGAGCGATCTGGAGGAGGAGGAGGAGGAGGAGGCTGGCTAGGAACTGTAGATGACGAGGCGGGAGAGGAAAGGTGCAGAAACTTACGTAGAGACCTAAGAGGTTGGTTCTGAAAGTAAAAACAAACAGAGGAGCTGTGATGATGGTGCACATCTGTGAGTAATGATATCCAAGGCCCAGCAGAAACATAAGACCATAGTATTATAATAGTTCGTAACAATATGCACAGAACCACAGGAAATGAAAACCATATTTTGGAACCACAAAAAAAATTGAACTTTAAGAATTCAAAACCATCAGAAAATCCTCAGAATTCCAAACTGCAACCCTGCTCTATGCTCATCAGCAGTGGACTTTCATTTATTTCTGGTTTCCATGGTTTTACTGGTTTAAAAGATGTTTTAATAAATGCTTACATGTATGGTTGAAATTTGTTTCCAAGACAAATGAAAATAGCGGACGTAATGCCATGTGTAAATTTATTCCTGCTTTTAACCCAAAAGTTACAGAAAAGGTAAGTAGTTTCTCCAATTGCTGATTTTTTTTCCCCTTCTGTACAAACATTTTGCTTATTTGTCTTGCAGGGTGCCAATAATACACAAGTTAAATGGAAAATGTCCTAAAATGATGAATCGGAAACATAAGAATTAATTTAGGTGTGTAAGAATTAAATACCATGGCTCATGTTATTAGTCATGACAATTATAAATGCCTCTGAAAAATAACATTCAGAAGGGATTCAGATAAAGACTTTAATTATTCAAAGTGAAAAAATATATAGATTCAGGAGAATAAACATTCAGTTATGAGAAATTAGAAACTTGGAAATTTAGAACCCCATAACCTCAAAACCATGATTTAGAACTATAAGAATTCAGAACTATAAAGAATGAGAGCTAAAAAGTCTTAGAACTACAGGAATTCATGACTACATGGATTCATAAGTATAAGAATTCAGAACTATACGAATTTTGAAGTATAAAGAGTCAATTATAAGAATGATAAGATTATAAGTATTCAGTGAGTATAAGTGTTCAGAATTATAACGATCCAGAACTACAGTTGTGGTCAGATGTTTACATACAGTCATCATGTACATGAATTTCATGCCAATATTGAGCTTTCAATAATTTCTTTGAAATGTCCTTTTTCTGGGGAAGAATAATTGTATGACATACATCTGTAATAAAAAAAAAAAGAACATGAATTGGGTGCACGAGCTTTAATTTATTTGGGGTTTTCTGAAATAAACACAGGGTCAAAATTATACATTCAGGGTCAAAAATATACATGGATTATTAATTCAGTGGTGTTGAAAGTTCCAAAATGTCTTTTAACTTGCCAAGGCCTCTTAACTTCCTGTTAGTGATCATGATTGACTACAGCTGGTAGCTTCTCTGTGCACAACATAAAATGGGTTTGTTTGTACAAAATAATGGGAGGTGTAGCAACTTTGCCAACGTCTGAAAGAAGACCCAAACTGTCACCCTCAGCTGAGAGGAAAGTGGTTCAGATGATCAGGAACAACACAGGAACCATCCAGGCACAGGCCTGCCATGAACTGGGAGCTGCTGGAACACTGTCTACAGTTAAGTGAGTTTTACATCACCATGGACTGAGAGGTTGCCATCCAAGAAAGAAGCCCCGGCTCCAAAATCAACACTTTCCTGCTCCACTAAAGTTTGAAGCTGATCACATGGACAAAGAAAAACCTTCTGGAAACAAGTTTCATGGTCAGATGAGACTAAGATTGAGTTGTTTGGCCACAATGACCAGAGGTACAGAGGAACACTGCACCAGCTGTTCAGCATGGTGGTGGTAGCATCATGCTCTGGGGCTGTTTTGCTGCCAGTGAACCTGGAGCATTGCGCAAAGTGGATGAAATTATGAAGAACCTCAGAATTCTTCAGCAGAACCTCAAACCATCAGCTAGACAGTTGAACCTTGGACACAGCTGGGTGTTCCAACAGGGCAATAACCCCAAACACACATCAGAGCTGGTTGTGGAATGGATAAAGCAGGATAACATTAAGTTTAAAACAAGTCCTGACCTCAATCCTACTGAAAATATGTGGACTGTGCGTAAAAGTCGGGTCAGTGCCAGGAAACACAAATTTAACTGAACTCTACCAATTCTACCTAGAAGAGTGGTCAAATATCCATCTAGAATTTTGCCAAGAAGCTTGTTGATGGCCACCAAAAGTGTCTGGTCAAGGTGAAACTTGCTAAGGGACATTTAACCAAATATCAAATGTGCAACATGCGTAATTTTTGACCCTGTATGTGCTGATTTCAGAAAACTCAACTCAAAAAAGAAATTAAACTTGAGCACCAAATTCTTGTTTTTTTCTATTAAAGATGTATGCTGTACAATCATTCTGCCCCAGAAAAATTACAGTGCAAAGAAATCATTAAAATTCCAATACTGCCATGATGTACATGCCCATGATGATATTCATGCCTGTGTATGTAAACTTCTGACCACAACTGCATATGGGTTCAGAACTATAAGAATTCTGAAATATAAGAATTCGGAACTATACAAATTCAGAAGTATATAGGTTCAGAAATACAATGATCCAGAGCTATATGGGTTCTGAACTGTAAGTGTATTTAGTGCTATAAACAATTATATGCAACATTTTCAGTTCTATAAGATTTCACATGCATTTATAACTATATAGATTCAGAGCAGAGAAATTCTGAAGTAGAAGCATTCAGAATGATAAAGATTCCAAACCATGACTCAGAACCCTAAGAATTCAGAACTTTCTGTAAGGATCCAGAACAATGACATAAGAATTCCTAAAGATTCAGAGTTTCATCGCAGAGGTTCAGATCTATAAGGATATGCTATCAAATACTTAACACCATCATGATTCTATTTGAATCTGTGGTTCAAGAAAAAAACAAACAAACAGTTTCTTGCCTGAGGTTGCACATTTGTATGTTTCTCTATAGGCCAGGTATTGTCTCTCTCTCGTTCGCGATCACGCCCTCGCTCTCTGTTCCTATCTCTGTCCCGGTCCCTGTCTCTGTCTCGTTCTCTATCCCGGTTCCGGTGACGGCTGCTGTGGTGGGATGAGGATTTGACTGGTCTCTGGAGCACCAGCTGGTCCTGCTGGCCTTCAACCGCAACCTGGCAACCATGCAGAGAAAAAAAACATTGTGCAAAAAGCACCAAAACCACAGTGCCAATCAAGAAAATCGAGGACGGGGAAACCGAAAAACACAAATAACGTGCACGAGACCAGCAGGCTGGGAGTGTCCATCAATTCCGTTTGCAATCTGCCTATATATATATATATATGAAATAATAATACACTAACACTCACTGTCCAATTTATTGGGAACACCTGTACAACTGCATGTTCATACAGTTATCTAATCAACCAATCACGTGGCAGCAGTGCTGTGCACAAATAATGCAAATACAGGTCAAGAACTTCAGTTAAGTTTCACATCAAACATCAGAATAAAGAAAAAGTGTGATCTCAGTGATCCATGTTTTTTGTTTTTCGCGCCATTCTGTGGGAACTCTAGAGACTGTCGCGTGTGAAAATCTCAGGAGATAAATAGTTTCTGCTGCCACATGATTGGCTGACTGGATAACTGCACAAATGAGCAGGGGTACAGGTGTTCCTATTAAAGTGGCCAGTGAGTGTACATTAATTTGCACAATGTTTAACTAGCTGGACTATTAGGACAGACCCAGCCCCTGTCTCTCCTAACTAAGTGTAAAGATTTGTGTTTTTTGGGGGGGGGTAAACCACATTGTGTTCCATTCTCCTGCACTCTCCTGCTTCTGGAGAATCCTGTGCATCCAGTGTAAGCAGGCACTGTTGAAGTTCCATGCATCTGAAGACATGCTTATGAGGCTACACTAGCAGGAATGTTAATGATGTTGTACATGTTGAAATAGTTGGGACCAGATCCATAAACTCAGAATGCATGCTTAGTACGGGTTTTACCAAAACTTGAATTCAGAGCCACCGATATTCAGAACCGAATGTATTCAGAACCATGTGATTTCCAAAACCTAAGGATTCTGAAGCTTGTCTAAATATCTTAGCAGGTGCTCTGAGATCTGCTTGTTTAACGTTTACATGAATCTGGGCCCAGTGCTTGTTGTGTCACATTGAACGAATACTACCGAGTAGCTAAAAACAAAATGAAGTGATGGCTACATTTATAGACACATGCAGTGGAGACTATGGTGTGATGTCAACAATGCACAATGTGGAGTGGGACGGTTGCATGAGTGCTGTACCATGGGCTGAGCAAGGACAGGAAGCACAGAGGAGTTATGCTTTAAGCTATTCTTTGAGTTAAAGAGAGGGAAAAGGCTTTTCTTGATGCTTGGGTTCCTTCCCTCGCAGCCCTCCGTCTGGAATATAAGACGCAGAAAAAGGCCAGCGGCTCATTGCAGGAAGAGACAGTCATGTTTTTTGTTGTTGAAAGCAGCAGATGAGATGAGCATATGGACCCATGGCTTAGAGTTTGCACACGGAGCACATTTTTTGGAAGAGAGGCAGATTTCTGTCACAGACACACTGCTTGGGTCTGCATATGACAATCTGGGGGGGGTTGTTTGGAAGGATTTGATTAATGATAGGACTACATCTGGGTTTAAGCTAAATTAGCTTTACCTGGGGAAAATTAACTGATTAGAATAGACAAAGAATTTCTTATGTTAGCATTATTTTTTAAATATAGCATTCTCGTAAGGCTAACAGAAGATCAATGATAGTATTAGCATTGCACAATGTAGTTTGCTAATAAGGCTAATTGTAAATAACAGGCTAGCATTAGCTTTATATAATGTGGCCTTCTATTAAGGCTAATAGACATAGGATATCATAGGCTAGCATTAGCTTTATATATAGCGTTCTATTCAGGTTAATAAAATATCACAGAGTGTATTAGCATTACATATTGTAGTTTTCTAGTAAGACTAAGAGAATATCACAGGCCAGAATTAGCATCATATAATGGAGCTTTCTAATAAGGCTAGTATTAACTTTCACCTAATAAATGATGTAGAATAAGACAGAGATTGGTGTAGCTTGTAGCAGGCTATCTAACTAGCAGGACTCCATATTGCTGCACATGTATATGTGTCATCAAGCTGTTTACCACTGATTTAATTCATTTTGTACAAATTAGAATAGGAAAACAGCAAAAGGAGTTAAGAAGGGAAGAATAATTTAGAAAGTTAGGATGTTTGGAAATGTGGACTAATCATTTAGCATGTATTTCTTACACACAAACGCACACACTTGTAGCTATGTAAAATGACTAAGAGACAAACACATACCAAGCAACCCATAGAGATAGCACACACAAAGACACTTAAAGCAATCCTCCTTGCAGCCATTATAGGAAGTTTCCCAAATTTCTGTAATAATACTGAAAGTAGGGAAAGTTAGCATTAGGTGTCAGGCCAATCCGTTCCCACTAAGTTTTTTAATTTATTATCGGTATCATGATTTTTCTTGGATAACACAGGGCTGGACAAATCAGTAGGTGGCTATACTAGACAAGCAGATCTTGTGTCTGGGTTATTAGCTTTTTACTTATAGTGCCAACAACTGGAGGAAAGAAAATAAACCCTACTTTCTATTGCAAATCAAACGTTTTTATTGGTATGTAAGCTACACTGACATGCTTTGTGGTGTGACGCACCTCAATGACGTAACTATAGAGTGAGCTTCCAAAGCCTGCTGCCTGCTGCATTACACTCATCAGCCGAAGAACAGGCTTGGTGGTACAACAATATTTCCTAGTCAGACTAATTAGTGTGTATGGATGACAGATTATTTTAGAATCAGAAACCATGTAAAATAAAGTGCAGCACAAAGCCATCATGTAGCTGTCCTGTAGCACAACACAAACTCACCACATGGTTAGGCATATTGAGAGAAAATTAAAGACTCTGGCCTGGTTCTATAATATCTTATACTTGTGATACAAGGAGAGAGCAAATACATCTCAAATGTATGCCAATGACATGGTGACTTTTCAGTTTTTATCAGTTTGAATATCAATTAAAATATCAGTTTTTCGCGAGTGAGATTTAACCAAAGCTTTTACTTATTTTGTGGGCTACCTACTGATTTATCATTTGTCCACCCACGATAACATATTCTTTTATGTATACACGTATTATTTTCTGCTACAATTCCCATTTAAATTACACAATAAAACCGCATAATTTAAATGGTTTAACGGATCAGAACAAATCCATTCGAGTGTTAAAGGAAAATGTGAGGCTCACTGGTTGTGACTTCTTCTTTTTCTTCTTTATTGCTCTAAAGAAACCCTGTTTTTCCTTCTGTTTGGGAATCTCCGGTGGGTTCATTATCATCGCCTCGGAGTTATTCCTACAAATCAGAATCAAGACATTTTTAGGCAAGATTTTAAACATTCATATTTTTCAAAATGCCCATAATTTTATAATGTCCCCCTCATCTACAATTGATTATGTAAAAAAAAACCTCAAGTGTGAAAATGACATAAAATTGTGCAATAATTTCAGTGGCGTGAAAAGATATTTACTCTACACTGAGCTGTGATACTAATAACTGCTGATACAGTCATGCTAACTGTGAGGACTCACCAGGGGTCATAGTTCGTCTGGCGTTTAGAGTGGTTAGCCATGGCAGCGCTGTCTGCCGATACTGGTGGAACTCTGCTCTGAGCCGCACTGTCATGGAAGGAATTGTCTGGTCGTGGAGAAGGAACTAGGGTACACACACACACACACACACACACACACACACACACACACACACACACACACACAATACATAGTAAGTGGTAGGTTCAGCTGTGCACTATTAGATATAAAAAATAAATCTACATTTCTCTGCTTATGTTCAAGAAATACTAATTGGATAAAAAAGTTCTGATCTAGCATCATTCCTCAGCTACCAGATATTTTTCAAACCCCAATTTACCATCATGTGATTAGCATAGTGAAGGACTTAGACTTTTATTTTCATTCCAGGTTGGTGAGTACCTCTGTAAAAGCTGCCCACTCTGCGAGGCATAGAGTCACTATAGATGATCCGGTTCTCCTTGGATGAGGTTCCGTCTTCCATATGTGGATCGTGGTACATCCCAACCTGCAGCAGAATGCAGCGTAAATGAATGTTTTGCTCAACACTACCTCTTCGAATGCTTCCTACACACTAGCTTTGCTGGTATTTGCTATGTCTGATATGAGACATCTTATTCCTCATGTAGTGCTCTGCTTGGAATCATTTGAAATAGTAGATGATTCCAGGCCAGATATGGTTAGCTTTTGGCTGAAAGTTAGTCATGACAAAGGCAAATGGCTCAACCATAAGCAGCCACAAGGATTTCATAGCATTTGGAATCTGAACAAAAAAACAAGCAAAAAAATTATAAGGCTAGTCCATAGTTGTCCCTTTCATGTCATTTTGGTGCAGAACATTGTAAAACTGTGTTTCCACCAGCAACTGGTTGGACTGAAATTCTTGATTTCTGGTCAACCACAAGTTGTTTGATGCTCACCAGATTACTGGTGTTCGCATGTATCAAAGCTAAAGAAAATGTTGGATTGAGCTACACTACACAAGGTAGGTCTAAAAGTTAATATTTTGACCTTTACTTATGGCTGCCAGATTTTAAATATTTCATAACCGTCATTCAACTGTTGTATGTAAACTGGCACTGGGCCCTCATCTAGACTATTTGTTACCAGAGAGTGCTTTTGCAAAATCCTGCATTGCAGTACATTTAGACCATGTCCAAACAGAGTACATGCTGAATGTGCTGGGGTACATAATGTGCTGTGCCACCTGAAGACACTGCATAGCCTATGTAACCAATTGAGTGTGGTTTTGTACCTATGGCAGTGGACTAATGGCAACATGCTTAGCATCAATAGAATCCATTTTAAGTATGCTATATAGTGCTCCTAGTCAAATACCAAGTAGGGTCCGGGTCACACATGGCACCAGACTCTGTAATGTTTACTTCAGGAGAAGACAGTCAAAAGACATAGACATCCAACACTGTAAGAAAATAATTGTATTCTCTGGTGGTCAAAGCAAAACCTGGATAAACCTAGAGGGACAGTCATATATCAGGGTACATGTAGGGGATCCATCTGCTCCATGAAGACTCTCCACTGGTGTCCCACAAAACCCAGTGCTGGGTCCTCATCTATTCTCCCTTTATACTTGCTCTCTCAGTGTGGTCATATCCTCACATGGGTTTTCATACCACTGAAATACTGACAACAGTCAACTCATCCTCTCCTTTCCTCCCTCAGACACTCTGCAGGGAGACATCTCGTCATGGATGGCAGCCCATCAGCTGAAACTAAATCCCAGCAAGAATGAACTGGTATCCCAGTTCAACCCAAGAGCTGCATTCCCACGTCAAGATCTTGTGATCTCTCTGGACATCTCTCAGATCTCTCCATGTGTTGCTACAAACAACTGTGGGGTAGTCCTAGGCAACCAACTGTCCTTCTCACGACACATCTCCAAAATGACTAGGTCACGCAGGTTCTCCCAAGTTCGTGCCTCGGCCCTATTGCTATACTTCCTATAACTTCATGTATCAGACTTAAAACACTGATGCTTGCCCACAAAGCCAAAAACGGACCTGCGAACTTACCTTAATCCACTTATCACACCTCGCTCTGCATCATGCTGCCTCTGAGCTTCTAACATGGCTCAACAGGACCCACCATGACTTGGACACCAAGTACAAGGAAGACATGCATCAAGACTCTTCACTGTCTTGGCACTGAGCTGGTGGAATGAATTCCCTCTGGCTATCCAACCAGCTAAATCACTACAAATCTAGGTAAAAATAACCATCTAGTCTAGATCTGGTCTGTTCACACTGTGTAAGATGGGTTTGGGGGAATGCAGCTTAGACTCAGACCTCATTTTTGGCACGCTGAGAGTGGAAGGAAGAAGTGTTGTCCCTTGTTGAGTCCTTAATTGGGCCGTGAGAGTGAGGCTTCTCTTTTGGAGACTGTTCGTTCTGTTAACACAAACACACAAGAATCAGAAATGTACTCATTCTGCTCAGTGTGTAGTTAACAAGGCAGTGACAGTCTTTGCTTTTTTTTGCTTCTATCTACTAGAAACAATGACTAAAAATGTCAAAATGTTTATTGTCTGCCTTAAGGGTACTTACAGCAATACCACAATCATGCAGGAAGTAAAGCCAAAGGCATTCAAAGCCATCATAGTCACCCATTTCATAGAAGCAGAGGCTGTACAATTAGCTACTCAGGGATTTTCTTGGAATGCTGCATCATCAATTCATGACTAAGAAGAGAACCAGAGATAGATAATGCTTCTGGAGTATGCTACTGCTTGAGCTTCACCGTGAGAACTAAGGAAATCCCAAAACCAGTAAAGGAACAAAACCAAAAACAATAGCGCAAAATGGGAAAAAACAATACACCAGCACCTTAAAATGTACGCACTTTAGCCAATGGATCCACAACCGAGAGCTCACAGTAAATGGGAATTGGTAGAGTGAACGTGTCCAGATAGAGGATGGGCAACTTCTGCATGGCACACTCTATCTTATAATCTAACTGACAATGTACTAATGTCCTTTATGTGACCACCATGAAGGGCTCTCTGATGCACTCGCATCTTGGACTCTCCTATGAGAGTTTTGCCTCCAATGTGGTACCATCAAATGAACCATGCCAGGGCTTGGGATGGGTCAATTACAGAACAGTGGTGAAATGTTGCTTTAAATTGTTTCATTGAACTCCAAGTAATGCCCCTTGGTTGTCTTGAATTTCATTTTCTATAAGAAACCGGATGGGGAAATAGTAAAGCATTTTTACTTTACTCATCCCAGCACAGGAGCTAGCTGATGATTAATACACTGACAGGTAGCAAAACATGCTTATCAAAGGAGATGGAGATGGGAGCATGATGGTATGAGACTGTGTCTCCGTAAATGGGACTGAGGCATTTCACATCATAAAAGGAAACATGAATTGAACTATACATGGGGACATAAATCTCATCGGTGAAGAAACTGAATCTGGTGAGAAGATACATAGATGTTTCAACAAGACACTGACCCCAAACATACAGACAAAATAACTCTAGAAGGACTTCCATGGTTTATCTGATTCCCTGACTTTGGAATCTGGAAAGAATTGAAGATGATTTTACAAGAGGAATTGGCCAAAATTGAACCAAAATGCTAAGCACTTCTTACCCTAGATGCCTCAAAGCTGTAACTGCCAACGACTGAAATGTATGTGCGGTATCCAAATTCTTCTTTTTGTATTAATTCATTTTTCAAACATATCTTTGTTTATGCTTAGGAATACGTACAGTATATTTTTGTTCACGAGTGAAAAGATGTGTCAAATGTACATTTATAGATTTTATTTTACAATAACGTCCCCAAAACGTTCTGCCTTTGTCGTGACAGAAATGGTAAACTCAGGTTGAGATGAGAGAACTGGCCGACACTCAACAACTGTGAGACTCAATGATATGTTATCAGTGCAGCATAATTCCTGATCAACTCACCCAGGAACCCTAACATTAGACGGGTGTTAAATCAGAAAGTGGAAACAGTTAATGGGACAGAGGGCATGAGAAAGCGTAAAAAATGAGAAATATATAGCAGGGGCAAAAATCCACTAAACTTATGTGATGAAGAGACTCACATAATGAAGAGACTCGCAGCTCGCAGCGGCCACTCCGGATCCGAAAATAGTGCTTTTCTGTTTTATTTTGTTTTATTTTGTTTTTCTTAGCGTGACTCCGACGGCACATGGACACCAAATAAACGGTGTTCATGTCTACCCACGAGAACTATTACTGGACATAAAGAAATACTTAAAATAACTGATCTGCAGGAAGATACGGACCTCTTGGAAACGCTTTGCGTCC
>JAQQZX010000023.1:30889239-30907302 GCA_030068355.1 Notoglanidium maculatum | reverse complement strand
CGCGAGTTCGCTAAAAGCTGTCTTTTATGTAGCACTTGGTCCTGGAGAAACGCTGTCTCATTTCACTGTACACTGTACTACATGTATATGGTTGAAATGACAATAAAAGCCACTTGACTTGACTTCACTTGACTATTAGCACTGTGTCATGCCCATTGAGGTGTTAACGTGTGAATTAACTGTATGCTGATAAAGCGCATTAAATTAATAATGCACATAATGCAATAAATTAAGAGAATGACTGACTCATGAAAAGCCAATTCACAAAGTCAATCCCAAGACCAGGAACAGGCCAAGATATTAATTTGGATTAAAAAACAGAGCTGAGCTGGCGTTTCTAACGTCCTCTGTAACACTACTCCTCAGTTTAGTGGCCATGTAGCAAATCCACTGGCTGAGCTGCAACTGGGACTAACAGTAGGCCTGTGGTCAATGCAAACCTTAATAGCTTGCCACTACATCTTGGGATAATGTGCTCTAACTTTCTTTATCTGGGAGAGCGCATGCTGCTGCGTTCTGAACAAGCAGAAACATCATTAAAGACACAGCAGGACCGCCGGCAACATTTTACAATCTAGTAATTATGAAAGCATGCACTAGTTTCTCAGCATCACAAGCAGTTTTCGGGATTTCTTAACAGAATTAAAGCCAGCACCAGGCCAGGTTACACCGGGTTCTTAATTGTAGCTTTCGTTTTTCTTTTTTTTTCTTCTTTTTTTTAAACTCTTCATTTATGGTAACAAAATGGAAAAGCCCATTAATACAGCATGATGTACTGCCTTGAGCTTTATGCGGCTCTAATGCTTTTGTAATTGCCGTGTGTGATGTGCCTCTCGCACGAGTTAAGAGAACATTTCTGAAAAGCATTTGAATTGGTCTTTATCGTCATCATCATCAGAGCATAGGATGGTGCATAATGATTTACTGGCAGTCTATATTATTATTATTATTTTTTTTTTTATCAAAAAGTTCTGAAATATAATTCTTGCAGAGTTATGGCGGAATTCGAAAATCAAACACAGCCCAATGATTTGAACATGGTCCTTATTTGGGGTCCGAGATCTCGTATAGTAAACCTCGCTGTGTGTTAACTATGCTACTCGCAGAATCTGACATGAGTATTTGTAAGGATTTACTGCGTTAAAGGTGTGATATCATTTTCAATTAGAGGGCAAAGTACTGCCTTGGCTTGTTATCCTTAGTTTGAATAGGAAAATGACACTGTGGTTAGTCATCTATAGCAGAGATATGAGTAGGACTGTGACTAAGTGACACTCTAACTCTTAGCAAGAAACAAATCCATGTATGCATCTAGATTCATAGACATTTGCCAGATTCAGTATGAGGGATGTTTTTTGTTTATATTAATCACACAACTACAAAGAGACTGTAAGATTAGGTTGTACGCCATTTTTCTTGTGAAACCTTAACAGGTTATTATCTGTACAATTACTGGTAGCAGACCATTGGTCCATACTGTGTAGGAAGACAGACAGAAAGACAAACATAGAGTCTGACCCTGCTGAGGTCCTGGCTGAGCTCCTCTCTGGAGGAGCTGGTTGGGTGGCGTGGTAACGTGCGATGAGGCAGCTGAGGGGATAGTAGCTGTAGGCTGCTGGCACGCGTTGGCACACCCTGGTTCACTGCCAGCCCTGCCTCCTGGCCATGGGTCCTGTGGCGCTCACGTCGCACATACATAGAGTGCCTGTGGGGGCGCTGCTGAGACGAGAAGGGGCTGGTGTAGCCCAGGCCGTAGGGGAAGGACTCGTGGGGGGCAGAAAGTGAGTGACTGTGCACACCTGTGGCTCCAGCAGCCATGGATGGATCCAGGGCATCCGGCACTTTGGCTTCCTCGGGTGTTTTTTTGCGGCCTGAGGAGTGGTGCGAGTCCAAGGTGCCACCCTCCATGCGGGGGTTGGTGCGGCCTGCTGGGCTATGGCCCTGGCGATCTGAGCCAGAGTGCCGCTCTGTCCGGGGGCTGGCGGGGGCAGCGTTCAAATCCAAACAGCTAGTCGGGAAGAAGCGGGAACCAGAGATAGAACTGGGCACACTTTCCTCAAGGTGTAGGCGGGGTTCGGCCAGGTTTCCAACAGACTTGGCGTCACTCAGTGTGCCATGGCTTTTGGACAGGCCAAGGAAAGAGGAGTTGCTCTTGGAGGATGATGATGAGGGCATAGAGCCATGCGAGCTCTCCATGTAGCCATGGCGCCCGTGCTTGTCGCTAGACTGCAGAGTGCTTGTTTTGCCCTCCAGAAAAGACGATGATGGCTGGTGATTTTGTTTAGATGATTTGAGGTACTTGCCAGTGGAAACATCCACCCCACCAGTGGTTTTGGGTCCCAGAGTGAAGTCAAACTCGGTTTTGCCTTTGACATCCTTGGGGCTCAAGAGATGGGGCAGATTGTTGTTGGCCAGCTCTTTGCTGCAGGAGATTGAGCGGCTCAGCGTCTGGCTCTGGTAGCTCTTGGGATGTAGTGTAGGGCTCAAGCTGGCTGCCATGGGCCCACCACCACCATTCAGGAAGCCTTCTGTGCTCCGGCGCAGGTCTTCATGGCGTGGTAGGGATGAGCAGTCTTTGCTGTTGGAGCGACGATGACTAGAGTTCTTACTGCTGCAGAAAGAGAATTGGAGGACGAGAGTTAGAAAATATCAAGCTGGTGGGGGAAAAAGGACAGACTTGATAAATTAGATTAGTATGCATGTGTGAATATTCGCATATCATACATATTCACATCTGCATAATTCCCTGACTTTCAGAAACTGTTTAATTTCTTATCATGATCTTATCGAGTATTTTCTATACAAAACTCAGACATTACACTGGAGATCCTTCAGCACCATCATTTGTCATATACAGCAATCTTTCACTAACAATTTGTATTAGATTAAGGTTCTGTATTACATCTAAGGTTTTCGGTTAGCTCTCTTGGTTAGCCTACTTGACAGTCGGCTGATCAGGTCAACTAATGACAACTAGCAAATTGTATATTTCTTTCCAGAATTTTCTTTGATAAAGTAATAGTCTTTACACCTATGACGCAGGAGCTGTGTTTTCGGCTTACCTTCAGTGGATAATCTCACCTGAGTGTCGATATGTACATAAGAAATGCATGGTAATGTGTGTCACATGGTGGAGCTAGCTGACCGGCTGGGGATGGTGTTGTCCCCGTGGTACGGTTTCCTCTTGGAGGAGCGAGGGGGGGCGGGAGAGGGGGGGGCGGGGCGCTCCAGAACTCGCAGCGCCTGGAACACGAGGTGGTTCAAACACTGCTCTGTCAGAAAGCGCTCCGATGGGTTCAACAGCAGCAGGTTCTGAACGGGCCGTGAAGAGTCAGAAGCAGATTTAGAACAGCAAAGCAAAACCAAAATGAGCTGGCTAAAAGATAGAAAAATACAAGCTTTAAGCGGATAATTACGAAAACCTATTTATAACGGCATGGGCGGAAGCGGTGTAATTAGCGTACAGGTGTGATCGCAACCTACAAACCTTTTATACGCCATTTCACAGAAAGATTGCTGGTGGTGTGTTAATTTCTGGATTAACCCTAAAAAGTAATGCATGCATTCAGAAGGGCCGTATACATCATTCACAGTAATGAGAGACTATGTTGTGTCCCATTGAATATGTGTAGCCCGCCCCCTGCTGGCCCATCAGGGGATATATGCCAATGAAAATACTTGCTTGCATAGTAAAGAACTTCTCAAAATCAATCTACTGAAACAATCTCCCTAAATAAAATAAGTCTTACCTTCATAAGGTCCAACATGAGTCCATTAATGATGCCTAAGTATCTCCTCTCCAGTGTCTGAGGATGACTGACTGTAGGGAACTGTCACATTAGAGACAGAAACATGGGGAGGAGAAAAGAAAAAGCGCGAGAGAGAGGGAGAGAGAGAGAGAGAGAGAGAGAGAGAGAGAGAGAAAGGGAAAAGCATGATGCTTTATGTTTAAACCTTCCTTTTTAATTAATTTTCTCATTCATGAAAAAGCTGGAGATAGAAACGGACAGCTGGTGACAGTGATTAAAGTGATTCTGAGGTGAAAGCAGAAGCCAATTTCTTGTCTTTTATTCACAGCTGGTGCACACAGTTCATTCTTTTTTTCAGGAAAAGTATCTCAGCAGCGAGAAGAGAAGAGAAAAGAAGAGACGAGAACCCTGGTTCTTACCCGGAGACCAGCAAAGCGGGGGTTGCTGTAGAACAGCTTCATCTGCTCGGGCGGCAGTGGCCCCAGCACTTTCTGGATGGTGAAGAGCTGATCGATCTCACTTTCTCCTGGAAATAAAGGCTGTCCATCACTCAGCTCGCCCAGAATACATCCCACCGACCACATATCCACGGCCTTTCCATAGGGAGCTCTGAGCGACACAGCAAAACTCACTATTATTACAAAGACAAATACAAATGTAGACTATTGTTATACTACAGCGCTTATATTAATGCACTAAATTGACTTGTACGGAGGACATGACGTAACAGTCAAAATGTTTCCTGCCTTGGGAATGTCTTAGCAATATTTCTCATTATGAGATCATATATCTAATATAAGAGCAGTAATATAAGACCTAGCATAAACAGTTTCATTTTATTAATAGATCATATTGCATCTTCCTAGAAATAAATGCTCGAAATAAGCAAAATGATCTGCTAAGAAGACAAGCTTGAAATGAGTAAAATATCTAGAAATAGGCTTAATAATCTTCAATTTCTTGAAAACAATCCAATTTCCTTACTACTTGCTATCATGCTTTAGTCAAAAAGTCTACGACTCTAGAATATTTTGTATTATACAGAAATCTTCATATGAAGCCGGGCCTTCCACCCCCGAGATCACTTAATTAGCATGAATCTCTACGTCACTCCTTCTCAGTTTCAGTCCTGGGGACTGTACGCTCTGCATTCTGTGATTTATGAGCTCTTAAACAACTGCCTGAATAAATAATCACCTAATTATCAAGTGCTTAATGAGCTGAACCAGGTGTGTTAGAGCCGGACGACTGCAATTAGCAGACATATAATTGTCAAATTATCCTTCATGGGCATATTTAAGACAAATTAGTTTGTCAGTATCAGAAAACAAGAGCAGCAGAAGTGATTCCATATGAACGTGAAGTGGTGAAGACCGCAACAGTCACTTTTATTGATTTACCGATTTATCAAAAACAGGACTACTGCACTACGGTCGAAAATGAAAAAATTGTTTCTATCAAAGGAAGTGGCAACCAGATGAAAGAGCCAAAGAACGGGGGAGGGACGAAGGACGAGGGAGAGACGGTGAGAGAGAGAGAGGGAGAGGGAGAGAGAGAGAGAGATGACTTGAGACAGCAGACTGAAAGACACAGCTCTGCTCTGAGATGTGAAGAGAGGGAGGGTGAGAACATTCGAGTAGGCGGAATTTAAAAGGCGAGACTTTTGGAAGAAAAAAAAATGTTTGCGGCATTCCCTCTCTCCATCTCCTCTGGTGGCACACACAAAAATATTAATCTCAACAACAATCACCAGAAACATCTAAACTTCCAGAATGATCCGTGGGTTTTATTCCACATAAAACCAAAGTCTATCCATGAACAATGTTATTTGTTTCCCATTGCATGTCTTGTATGAATATAATTGTACTCCTGCTGTTTCTCTTAAAAAGAAGCTCACACTTCCACAAAGAGCCACAAAACGTTGCACAACACTCACCCGAGAAGAAGCTCAGGAGAGCGGTACCACCTGGTGGCCACGTACTCGGTGTAGTTAGCGTCGCTGCCTTCTGAAAGATTCCGGGCAAAGCCTGGGAGAGGGAACCAAAACAAAAAGGCTTTGGGTGAGTTGGTAATGACGGAAGGAAGACAGAGATGGAGTGAAAGAGCGAGGACGTTTTCACTGCACTGTTGTCTTACTGAAATGCTAACATCAAAATCTACTCCGCTGATACATAGTATACAAGCTTTAACGTCAGCCGTTTGGGAAATTCTCTGTACCACACGCCGTTTACGTCATGCTTCACCGACACCACGTACTTCAGACGGCCACACGTGGACACTACTAACACAGCATCAACTAACAACTAATATTTGTGAGTTTGTTTTCATTTGCAGGACTGTGTCCTTGACATGAAAACAAGTATTACGCAATTTAATGCATTTCTACCCAAGAATACAAAATACAGGGCAATATCTATGGGGAAAATAAGAAATGAATAGGACCAAAGTGCAGGTATTACATTTGTTTCGGCAATTTAAATACAAAATAAAGCCAGTATTTCAGGAAAAATATTATGTCTTGGTTTTTTTAAAGTCCTGTAATTCTGATGCTTGAATTATGAAGTTTTTTTTTTATATCATATTTAATTCAAATGAATCACGTATAATTATAAGTAAAATACAATGTTTTCTCTCACTTTTTGCTTAGGGAGCCACAATAAAATGCTGGAATATTAATCATCGTAATTACTTGTAAAATTATATACACGTCAGGTCTTTTGGCCGTGTAGTTCATTATTAAAATGTAATTTCATGTGACTGACATTTCCATAACAGACTCATGAACCCCCTTCGATGCCACAATGAATCCCCGGGAGGTCATGAACCCCTCGCGGGAAAACCCTGATCATATATCAACAGGTTAATCTTTTTGTCATTTTATACAGTTGAAGGCAGAGGGTGTTTTCCCTATCAATGTTTCCTGCTTTCTCAGAAGAGTGGCGTCTTTAGTACAAACTAATCATGTTTTGTTTTGTGTACCTTTGTTCAATGTACAGTTACCGGTACATATTGTAAAGCAAACGGAAGTTTGAAAAGGCGCTGTATGAATAAACATATAATTAGACTATTATGATAAAAAGGGACGCGTGACGTGAGTGAGACTGTAGAATATTCACACTCGATTAATCTAGCCAGGATAAAAATAAAAGTGTTCAAAAGAAGTCTGCTGTGACTCATGTGCATTCTCCATGGCACTCACTGAGCTGCCTAATCATATAAAGCGTGACTTTTCACTTTTCGGGCAATTGTGTTTGTCTTCCAGCAGGTGGGGCATTATGGTTAGACAGCAAATTATATCACTTAAACATATTTAAATACTAGTCATGTCTGCGGTACACGTGACAAAGTGAGTAACGGTGTACGTTGTCAGGTCTAGTGGTGTGTGGAATCGTTAATGGATGAACTGAGATCGATTAATCTTAAGCCGACTTACCAAAATCGCAAAGCTTGAGGATGTCATTGGAGCTGATGAGGAGATTTTCAGGCTTGATGTCTGAGAAGCGACACAGAGACACATTACACTACCCATCAAATGTAAGGATTTAAGAAACCAGTGTAAATCCAGGAATCAGACAAGGAAACAGTAACGCATACAATATATACAGTAACTAGATCATCTTATAAAGCCTTCAGGCTGCTATTACCTCTGTGAACAATCTCGTTCTTATGGCACCAGTGTATCGCTTTAATCAGCTGATAAATGTAGTTGCGGACTTTATCGGGTGGCGCGCCATTGGGCATTTCCTCCAGCAGCTCCAGCATGTTCTACAGTGTTATACAACAAAATGATTAACTGGGTAACATTTACAGAGAACTGCATAACACATGGAGACAGGGAACACATTTTCATGGGCTTATTATAGCTTCAAATATCAATGTAATCCAGCAGAGATGGAAGATGAGGAATGTTTATGTATTTAGTGTTTCTTTGTAATGACAGAATCGTCACTTTTAACACTTTAAGCTCCGCCCACTTGACAGAATCACGCCACACAAGAGCGATTTCCCAAAACGTTGACCATCGTTATCGTCGATCGTGCCATTAAGACATCTAGTGTAAAAAAAAACAAAAAACACAGGCCACGTTGTTGAATTCTTGATTCTGATTGGTCAGAAGGAGGTGGTGTGGATTAATCGATTAATCTTCTATAACAGCAGCTGACAGCTGTGCCAGCTGCAAGGCGAGTCACCGTTCATGTTAACGCGCTCGTTCGTTTGTGTTATCGTCTCTATAGTAACAGCTCAATTCAGAAGCTAGTATGCTTTCCGGATGTTTTACAAAATCAAATACTAATAATAAACAGATTAAAAAATGTGTTGCTCTTTAAAAGAGGAAAAACTTATAATCTTTGACATGAAGCTTTCTGTAAGGAGAGGACATTTTAATGTCTTTGGAAGAAGTCTCCAGTGTCAGCACTAAAGCAGTTCCTTCAAGTTTTTGGGAAAGTCTTCAGGAAACAAGACTTTTTTCCCATCTTAATATACTGCTTGGATGTGGTCCAAGCACTGAAAACGTAGGAGCCCTAAAGTGTTAGTAGGGTTTCGTATTATAAAGTGTCATGAGGTCTACCAAAATGCACAAGCAAACTTCAATTCATTCCAAGAGGTGAAAATGAACATGGGTGTCAAGACAGAAAGCAGATGCGTTCCTGAACAGATTATATCATCGCTGAAGCAGCCAGACTTATCCGAGTTACTGTTTTCCTCCCACCAGAGCCGATAAAACATGCCCATGGTTTTTACACATTTAAATAAGACAGAAAAAAACCACATCTCTCTCGCTCGTAAGCAGCGACACGCTGAAGGCAGTGGCTGGATGTTTAATATTTTAGAGTTAAAAACTCTAATAACAACTGCTAGAGCAAAATGCCCTGGAACCACGTATTAGCCTCCTGACAAGACTAAACGTGGGTTTGTATTATGTGTACATTCTCAGTACATCCTTAATCACCTGTTATGTGATGACCTGAAACACATGTTCAAACCCCACGAGCTTTAGCCTGACCTTCTCCACATATTCAAACACCAGGTAGAGTTTCCCTCTGCGCCGGAACGCCTCCTTCAGCTCTACGATGTTCTCCTGCTTCAGCGTGCGGAGCATCTTCAGCTCCCGCAGAGTCGTCTCCTTCACCTCTTCATTCTCTGTCAATACATATGCATATGTCTCAAATGAATGATTAGTCATCGACAACCCTATAACATTTCATTTTCTTACCGTGCACGATATGTGCACTCGGTGACCACGTTATTAGGAACACCAGAACCCCTGCTCATTCACACAACTATCCAATCAGGCAGAAAAAGGTCAAGATGTTCACTAGGGGTGGACAATGGACAAAACTGGACAGTTGAAGATTGGTAAAACGTCTATTGGCCTTTTGGTGTATTCTGAGATGCTTTTCTCCTCCCCGTGATTCTGAAGAGTGGCTACTTGAGTTACTATAGGCTTCCTGACAGGTCCATCCTCCTTTGACCTCTCGTATCAACAACGTGTTTCAGCCTGCAGAACTGTCACTCACTGGATGTTTTTCGCAGCATTATGAGTAAATTCTAGACTGTTGTGCGTGAGGAGATCAGCAGTGCCTGAAAAACTCAAACCAGCCCATCTGGCACCAACAACCTGAAGCTCTTGCCCTGTACCTGTACCTGTACGAACACCTTTTATGCATTGGGCTGCTGATGGATGATTGGATGGTTGAATAATTGCAGAAATGAACAGTTTTACAGGCGTTCCTATTAAAGTGGACAGTTAGCGTATACAATATACACATTGTGTCAAGTCATAAAAGCTTTGTATTCAAATCTCCATACTGAAAATGACTTGCCTTGAGTCTAAAACCATGACCTCACACTCGTTTGGGTGTCTATATTAGAAAAACAAAATGTCGCTGGCTCTTTAGAACACTTCTAATATGTTAATATTCTCATGGCATTACAGATTGCCGGATAAATGGCAGTACTGCAGTTAGGGGTTTGTTACGTAATTAACCCTAGTTAAGAGAGATCTGTAGAAGTACTAGCTGACTGAAATGCTGGAAAGAAACATTTTTAAATAACTATTTTTAGATTTATAAATAATCCAACCAATCAATCAGAAAATACAATCAGTAGATTAACCGAACATCAAAATAATTGTGAGTTGAAGGATGTATATTACACATTCACAAGCAACGGGACCATGTAGTCCTGCGTAATTACCTTCACTGTCCTTAAACTTCTTTATGGCCACAAGCTCTTTCGTCTCCTATACAAAAAAAAGAAATTTAAAAAATCAAAGCCCGGTTAGTGCAGATACTGACTTCAGGTTTCAGTTAAATCGTAATCACAGACTTGCAATGACCTTAAAACAAAGATTTCCATTGAGAGTGTAAACCACGTTATTATCTACCCTGGATAATAAAGACCTGTTCTTTTATGCTGCACTTCTTTGGATGAGATTCAATTGAGCTGTCAAAGAAGCGTCTTCGCGTAAAACGTCCTAATAATTAAACTTAGGCTTCAAAATGGTAAGGTGTTTCGAGGAATCACCTAAGCCATTGTCTGTATATCAAAATAGCAGTTATTACTTAACATATTGCTAATTAGTCTTATAATCACCATATAATTATCATGGGAGAACAGAGCGGTCTCCCATTTCCAGGCCCTGCTGCTACTGGTGTTAGCGCTCATTCACCTTTGTGTGCACAAACCCCAGTGCGGTGCTGTAGAACGCCATCGCTAATAGCACTCCTGTTAGCGGCTGTTTAATGGATGGTAGGCCTCATGGAGGGTCAAATTACTTCTAAACAATATAATCTTATCGCCCTCCATAATCATGCTGCGTTTTTTTTTCTTCTTCTGAGTAGCAAGCACGGTAAAGACAGAAGCGGCGCTCCTTGTTAGCCAGCTCTTCTCTGTATGCCAAAAACCCCCCACAAAACTGTCCATTTGTTCTTCGATCGCAAAATGGGTGCTTGGTCTATTCTAGTGTCTTCTCCAAAGATGATCAAGAAAATGATCAAGAACAGTTTTGCATTTATTCCACCTGCACTTGTATTTCACGTGCACCTTCTAGATCACTCCTGGATGAGATGAGACGGGGTTGGGAGCTTAAAGAAAGTGGAAGCTAAATCTAGGCTAGTTTTATTCTGTGTAAAAAGCCAGCTGTCCGGCTGTGTGAGTCTATAGTCTTGGCTAGAAAGAAATCAGCCCCAGTAACTACTTCATACAAGAGTTTTTCCTTACAAAGCATGTGCAACAAAACACACATACACGCACTCAAGTCATGTGTTAGCAAACAACAGCAAATAAGGTGAATTGGACCGGAAAAATGTAACTGTATCTTTTTTAAAAGAGAGGTGAGAGCCCATTTATACTAGCTGTCTCCGCAATTCCAGAATGTCACATCCTCTAATAGGATCTTCTCACGTTCAGGATCGCACACCCCGTGGAGCTCGCCGTGTGCGGCTGATTCTAAGCTTCGTCTTTATCTAACAGTCACTTGGAGGTTTTCGGGACATCCTTCCTGCTCGGAGGAATTCCTCGTCATCGTTGCTTCAAAAATCATCCCAGCAGGGATACTCAAACCACAAACGGAAATGATTCACAGCCAGTAGCCTGTAGAGGAGGATTCTCTTTACTGTAAAACTGCATGTTCGTGGAACATCCTCGGTGCTGTTTGAAGTTAAAAGGAGCTGTTCTGGTGTCCTCTTCTTTCCTAATCAGCCATTTACACCACACTGACGATATGAGAAAAGAGTTGTAGCCTTATTTTGTAATACACAATGCAAAACACTGTAGACTGGTTTATCTGGTCTAGTAATATAATCTAAAGTTTATATATATACATATATATTATATTACATTATATTATATATATATATAAACCACATCATTTTCACAAAAAAACTATTGACATTAAAGAAGCAGCATCTTATGCTATGTAATAGGCTATATTTCCAAATAAAAACTTAGTAAGTACAAAAGAAATCACAATCTGTGTTTGTTATTGTGCTAGCATTTTAAGGAGAATGAGCATTAAAAGCTCAAATAATACTTTTAATTGCAATGTGTAGCCAAATCATTGGTCAACATCTTGCTGACATTTTATCACTTTAACACTTTTTAGTCTAATCAGCGAGTCAAAATACAAACCACGGCTTGCCTTCTGAGCGACTGTCACGTCAACGGTGGAATCTGCGTCCAGCTACAAGTCCCAGAACACAATGCAGCCTATAAACATAACTGCTGTGAACAACAATCCCCACACGCTACAGATTCTCTCACATTCATGTTCTCCCTCATACTTGCTCACAGTATTTAAGGACTTTCATGTTCCATACCTGTCTATACCAAGCTTTTGTATATTGTCTGTTGCTTATCTGGTTTTTGATCTCCATCATGGTTTCCTGGTTGCTTGCGCCTCGCCTGACCATTGCCTGTTTCCTGATTCTGAGTTTTTGCCTGTCAATTTGGAATCGTTTGAAAGCTTTAATATAATTTCATTTTACCTCCACCTATATCCTCATCTGCCTGCGTGACAGTGATAAAGAGTTACAAAAGTGCAAGCTTAAACAGTTGATTCGATATCTGTGGGTGTTGAAGCACACAAGTCGATTGTGGTAGTAAAACGCTAAACTAGCCATGCTGCAACCTCTAAGATTGGTGTGTGGGTGGGGTGTTACAAAAAAATTTTAAACTATTATAACCTATTGTAAAAAAGTTCTCACGGTTTCACACATGGGTCCATGGTGAATAGTTATTATGAACTACACATGCAAGAGTTTTTAGCACATCCTTGTGTATTTGACAACAAACAAAAATCAAATTCCTTAATTTTTTGAGAATGACTTTTTTCTATAAAAGCTGAAATAGGGAGTGACTGTGAAGACAGGCAGTGTGCTAAGACTAAAAAAAACAAAAAAAAACTAACCAGCAGTGTAGCAGATTTACAAAAACATGTTGCTTGGTCTATTCTGGTCAGCCATGCCATTTTCCTCTCTATGCATTCAATACCGATCATAAATGACGAAATTGCAAACATGCTAAGACTAATGTTTACTGTAGTATGAGTCCAGAAGGACGAGGTTACCAACAAGTCCAACCTACATTTTTAGTCACACCCAGACGCAAAAGAGAGGAGAACCACTAGAGTAATGATGTTGATCAGATAAAGAAAACGGTAATAGACTGAAATGCATTTTAGTCTTCATTTTAATTTAGCCGTAGTTTTAGTAAACAGTGTTGTAACTGTACAATCCTACACCGTGCTTAACTGTGAAACCGTGTCACTGTAACGTCTCACATCCCACTGCTGCAACCTGAAGTGTACTGTTTCTGTTTAGCATTACGCCACACGCAAGCCTACACCTGAACCACAGCTTAACAACACGTGCATCACCACTTTCACTCATACCGAAGGAGTCGACAAACATATTTCTAGACTGTCTAGTCCGAGTAGACATTCGAATGAAACATTTACATGCTCGTTTTTAGTCACCTCAGCTTCTCTCTGTTGTCAGTGTGCACCAGTAGTGAGGGTTTGGGAGATGAGGAAATCTGAGACGCTGTCTCTGTGCGAGGCAGGAGAAGGTGAAAGCAGATAGTCCTTAATAGAGAAGTCGCGTCAAGCTCTTACAAAATGGCCTACTGTCCCTGCGGGTATCAACATTTCTAATAAATGAATAAAACAAACAAACAAACAAACAAACAGACAAAAAAAACCTCTCAAACATTTCAGAACAAAATACTGCAATCAATCTCCATCCAGCTGGAGCATGTCATTTTCAAATGTCAAAGCTCTGATTCAGTGAGCAGGGCTGGCGTAACCTGCATGTTCCTTGCTGCTAAGATGAAAAACACCACTTAATTTATGAATGGCTGCGTTTCAGGGCCATCAAAGAGCGCTTGGTTTCATGTCGAATTGCAAATTTGATGGCATTCGGCAGCCTAGCAGGCTGAGAGAGAGAGAGAGAGAGAGAGAGAGAGAGAGAGAGAGAGAGAGAGAGAGAGAGAGAAAATGCAAATCAGTTCACTTTGGCTTAAGTTTCAGATTCCCGGCGGTCAGGAACCGCATCGCGGTAGGTCAGTTGAATAAAGGGGCTTTCATAAGCTGATCCATGACTGAGGTGTGTTATGTGTCATGCTCACTTAGTTCAGAGTGACCCTACTGTTTGGGTCAGTGATAAGATATAAGATTAAAAATGTGGTATTAAACTGATTCCTGGACATTTACCTGTCACGCATTAAAGTGATAGTTGAAATAACTGCAAACACGGTGACGTTCTTGAAAATCTTTCCGGTACAAAGTTTTATTTTATTGTCTTTATCCGTGTTGTATTTGTAACCCCAGGGTATTAATAAAACGTTGCGCAGATGTTAAATCTCTTCTGAACTTTCATTACATGTGAAGTTACAAGAGAAGTGGGTTTGCATGCTGAGGGAGTGTTTAATTAGCCAAGGCAAAAAGATCTTCCCAACCTGTTGCGAACAGGTTTGCCATCGATATTCCAAAAACAATCTGCAACGATACAGCAACATCCTAGGCCGTCGACCTTAAACTGTAACATGAAACTGATGATATTTCGTCAAAGTATCTACATTTTAAATTCTGTGGCCCGATCCATTCCGTTTTCGTATGGTTATTTAGTATGTAATGGACTTGAACTGGTCTTGGCTGTTCGTGACGGAAAGATAAGGCATCAAGCTTCAACGTATGAGACGTGAACGAAGAAAAAGTTCGAGATGGGTTTCGAAGGGATCACCAACAGTGAATTTGCAGAGGTTTTGATGCACACAGAGCTCGCAGATAACCACGTCCTTCCAGAACAAAACCAACACGTGGGATTCTGAGCCAGCCCATTTAATATCTAAAAAGGTTTAAATTAAATCATGGTGTGGTTTTGAAGTAAAAGAAAGGAATAATTAGTATAATGCTGTGCTGTTTTATTAGCAGGAAAGGGTCGAGTATATGGAATGCTGAAGTGTACAGAATGCTGTATTCTTAAATTAGACACAAAACTGACTGATATTCCAATAAATGAGCTACGTGCTATAAGAGTAGAGCTAATAGAGCAAAATTAAAGTGTGTTTTTGCAAAAAACGATGGCAGCGGAGAGCTTTCAAATGAAAATTAGTGAGATCCAACTGATAGTTCAAGAACGCTGGCTCTAATAGTTCAGTTATTTATTTTGAAAGTAATGAAAATTTTGTATGAATGTCCATTGGCGCTTCGTTGGTTTGGTGGCAGGTTAACGCTACTGACTCAAAGCCTTATACAATACAATATAAGCTATTTAACCTAATTTGAATTAGGCTAGATCATCCTGAGCTACTAATGCCATCGTAAAATGAAAGTCATCTAAACATTTCCAGTCCATTCATGCGGATCCCTGACTATTCTATGCAAATCAGCGTATCATCACCATATTCACCATCCAGAGGCGTAACATAAAGCAAAGTGCTGGCCAGTAACACAGAGCAACAGTGTCTAAATACAACAGCAGGGTGCTGATACTGTTTTTCATGTGTCTGTACAGAATAAGGTACTAAATTCATTTAGGAGGGAGTGTTCAATATTCAGCCATGATTATTATGTCCAACCTTGCTTTAACATGCCCAGTTTCCCCGCGCAGTAGCTATAAAGTCTTGCTTTTTCTGACCCCGGACTGTCTCTTGTTGCTGTGTTTTGGCTTGTGGTTTGGCTTGTGGTTTCTGTGCTACTTTGTGCTGCTCTCACTGTACATAAAGGATCTCTGTGCTTGTATCTGACCACGACTGTTACACTCACAGGCTGCTGCGACTAGTTAAAGCATCGCAAGAGACACAATGCGCAATAGCTTGATTCTTATTAAATCCAGGAAATATAGGAACCTGCAAAAAAGCTTGAAGATGTTTCCAAATGGGACAATATGAACAAAGAGCAGTAAGAGGAAGATTGTATCAACTACAGTATGTCTGTTTTTGTAACAATCCCTCAGAGGTATTTAGCATACGTATCTTTCAGACACGCTCTGCTTCATTACTGGGGCTATACAATTCACAGCCAGGTGCTTCTCCACCTAAAAACAGAATTTACCCTTTTGTCGGTTTCCGAAACCCCAACACCCGAGCAACATGTAGAAGTGGCTCTTAAGCTAGGCTACATTATGCGGTGCATAGAAGGAAGATGAAGGGTTATGGAGCTACACTAATTATAGTTGAAAGCTTTCTCTTTTAAGTATTGTGATCCTCTGGCCTTAATTTCAAATGCCTTGGACAAGAGAGGAAATCAAGGTAGATTAAGGGCTTAAAAATAATAAGAAGATTGATTTATTACAAAACATATTTACAAAACTGTTTATGCCAGTTCTTACATTTGTATTATGCTGCTCACAAGCTTGATCCCTGACCCATGGACCATATATATGTACATACAGGGTCAGAAAAGTTTTTGGATTATATATAAGTTCTGTGCATTGACAGAAATCAAAGACAAAGGTGCTCATACTTCATGAATACCTCACAATATTGGTGCTCATACTGAACGGCAGTCGAATACAAAGTTAAATGTCATTTATGTCTTTAGTACCCGCAGGCTGAATAAGTGTTCAAAGCTAGGTAGCTCTAATGATGTGCTCAATTTTAGGCAAGAACACTTAAAAGCAAAGGAGACTCTGCCCAAGGAAATAGTTTGGAAACAGGGTCATTACGGGTTGTCCATTTTTTTTTTTTTTCAGGAAAAAGCTGGTCATTTTCTCTCCGTAACAACCTGCTTTTTGCTGGATTCAACTGTCATTACTGCTGAAAGAAAGCAGACTGGCTTTAAATGAATTTTAACGAATGGTGCTACTTCTACACAGCTCACTCCAGACAATGTCCATTAAGATTCTGTCAAATTTAATGGAAGAAATTTGCCAAGTGGGTGAACAATGGTTGATGGCTAAACCGATTCACCACTTCACACCACCAAGGAGGCGTATAGATTTTTTCGGTGTTGCCATTTCCTACCATCAGTTCACCCAGAGCTTTACTGAAATGGCTACCCCGTTAATGCCACTACTGAGTGGCTGAAGGAGGAAGCTGAACAAGAATACACTTCGATCCTTCCTTGCCTTTTGTTGTTGATGCTTAGGAGTCAGTCATCAAGGTCTATTCTAGTCCAGCACCATGGTAGGCCTATTCAAACTCATCCATGTGCAAATTATTCCAGAAATCTCCTACAGAGAGGAACTGTGCTTTTAATAACAGGTATTCACTATAAAAGCTGCTTTTAAAGAATTGGGACCCTGGCTAGAGGGGGCTTGACATCACCATTTGGTGGCCAATGACTTATACACTCAATGTCCACCTGCTCATTTATGCATTTATCCAATCAGCCAATCCTGTGACAGCAGCACTATGCATAAAAGCATGCAGATATGGAATGAGAGCTTTAGTTAATATTCACATCAAACATCAGAACAGGGAAACGTCTGTGACTTTAACCGTGGCATGGTTGCCAGATTGGCTGCTTTGAGCATTTCAGAAACTGCTGATCTTCTGGGATTTTCACACTCACAACAGTCTCTAGAGTTTATACAAAATGGTGTAAAACACTTTGTTGATGAGAGACCTTGTTGACCAGACTGATCTGAGCTGCCAGGAAGTCTACAGTAACTCAAATAAGCATTCTTTACAACAATGGAGAGCAGAAAACCTCTCAGAACGCACAACACGACAAGACTACAGAGGGGATGGGCTACAACAGCAGCAGACCACATTAAGTTCCACTCATGTCAGCCAGGAATCAGAATCTTTTCTCAGTTCTAAAGATTTATTATATGAGTTACTGAGTTATCTGGCCATTTTCCATCACACTTTCCCCTATTCTGGTGTTTGATGTGAACATTAACCAGAGCTGTTGTCCTGTATCTGCATGATTTTATGCACTGTGCTGCTTCCACATGATTTTCTGATTGGATAACTGCATAAATGCCTTCCTATTAAAGTGGACTGTGAGTGTATATGTAGGTGCACGTTCAATATAACAAATTCAGGGAATGCATTCCTCTAGTCATGAGAAGCATCAATGATGGCCATATTTATCAAAGTTCATGGCTGATTAACATGGTAAAGGATACAAGTTTGTTTGTATCCTGTACAACCCGAATTCCAGAAAAGTTGGAACGTTCTTTAAAGTTGAATAAAATGAAAACTAAAAGACTTTCAAATCACATTTCCAATATTTTATTCACAACAGAACATAAATAACAAATGTACAAACTGGGAAATTGTACACTTTTATCCACTAAATGAGCACATTTCAAATTTGATGCCTGCTACAGGTCTCAAAAAAGTTGGCACGGGGCAACAAATG
>JAQQZX010000023.1:30851386-30867446 GCA_030068355.1 Notoglanidium maculatum | reverse complement strand
ACATTTTTTACGTTCTGACTTCCTGTGAGAAACTTCAGAAAAATAATAATAATAATAATAATAATAATAATAATAATCAACATTTATGTGCGTGCAGAAGTGTAGTGCGCATGCGCAGAAACCTTTGGCCCTTATACTAGCTTTGAACTTCAACAACAAGCGTGTTGTTTATTCGGATAATAAAACTCGAGGTTTTAGTCACAGGGTCACAGACGACTTTCTGTAGGCACAGTCGGTGTGTCAGGTGAATACCTCGCACCCAAAAAGTGTATGAAGTGCCGAAAAAAATCAAACCAAAACAAAAGCAGGAACCCTGCGCCACTCCCCATGCTGATTAGCTGATTAGCTCCTAAAGCCGGACTCACGCTACAGCAGCTAGTCAGTCTGCCGCCTGCGGTGCCACTGCTGCCCTGCGCCTGGGAGCCGGAGCCGGAGCCGGAGCTGAGCACCGCACTCAACACCCGGCACTCACACTGACACCTCCTGCTGAAGGGAGAGCAAATGATCCATAGTGTACTCACTGTATCTCAGCGCCTGCCTATTCCACGCGAGCTGTCTGGGTTTGTTGTTAGTGATATTAGAGAGCGAGAGAGAGCGCGCGCACTGGCTCCCTGCCTCCATTCCCCGCCCTCGTCCCCCGCTTCTGACGTCACGCACTGTACACACGCCATCCCGACGCACTAACACACTACAACACTATACACTAGCGCACTTTATTGTCTTCCTACATCCCAGGGTCTGACTATAATATAACCGAACAAATCCGGCTTGTTTCACTGTCTTCATTTCTATCTAACTATATTTATTTCTATTGTGATGATAAAATGAAGCTTTCCTCCCAAAACGGTGCGCTCTAGTGGCATCTGGTGGTCAAAATGATGAAGTGCAGCTCCCAATGGACGCTCTGGTCATGTCTTGGGTTCTGAGCATTTCTTCCACTCCAACCTTCTTAACCTGAACACCATGTGTTCGTGGAGCTGCTTTGTGCACAGGCGCATTGTCATGCTGGAACAGGTTTGGGCCTCTTAGTTCCAGAGAAGGGAAACTGTAACGCCGCAGCACACAGAGACGCTCTGTACAACTGTGTGCTTTCAACTTTGTGGTAACGGTTTGGGGAAGAAGCACATGTGGGCGTGATGGTCAGGTGTCCACAAACCTTTGCCCATATAGTGTATATACAGACTAACAAGTGGGATGGGTTAGTGTTAGGGTTAGGTGCGCGTTAGACAGGCAGTTGAACTGAGCTGTACCACCTCTTTGGATCTGGCCCTTGGCTGCATTGTTAACTGATAACATTAAGAATGTTAATGTTTTTGTATTACTGAATGAATAAAAAAACAACCCCTTATATTTTTTTGTTTCATGTTATAGTAAGAAGCTAAACTTTGTTATTAATATAAATTTCTTTTAAATAGATATCCATATTTGGTGGTAGTATTGATTCCATAAATGCAAAGTATATCTGTATTGCTAATCTCTGTAACTAACTTAAAACACTATTTCCTCAAATGACCTTTAAAACATGCAGCAGGTTTTGAGCTTCTTTTGAATTATTTCCATTTACGGCGTTTGGCAGACGCCCTTATCCAGAGCGACTTACAGAAGTGCTTTGAAGTCTCTATCAGTAAATATATTGATACTGGCTCACTGGGACCTGGGCTCAGAACACCAGCACACTTGAACTGTTGGCAGTAATACAGAAAGGGTTTTTTTTGCTGTTTTTTTTTAAAGTACTTCTGAAAGAGGCAGGTCTTAGTCATCGTTTGAAGACACCCAGTGACTCGGCTGTTCGGACATCATGGGGAAGTTCCTTCCACCACCTCGGTGCCAGAACAGAGATTAGTTTAGATGCAGCTCTTCCTTGTAATTTGAGAGATGGTGGGACCGGTGGAGCAGTGCTGGAGGATCGGAGGGAGCGCGGTGCAGTGCGGGGTGTGATCAGTGCTTTGCGGTAATTTCCAAAGCAGTCATGTGGTTTAGTGCAGAAATATTTGGACATCACTGGCCATGTGATTGTAGCAGAACAAATCAAGCATTAATGCAGCGTTTTGAAGCAACGGGTTTTGTTTTTTTGGCATACACCTCAGAGCTTCAGTATCAAGGGTGAAATCATTATTCTGTTTTATTCTAGTCTATTCTATTCTCTCTCACTCACTTTCAGTAACCATATTATCCTGGTCACAGTCATAGTGGATGCAGAACCTACCGCAGGAGCACTTGGTGTTGGGGGAATACGCAGGGCACCATACGTACACAATGGTGACGGGCAAATAAAGCATCATGCAGTGTATGACATCCCACTGTCTGTGTAGGGAAAAGGGTCACGTGTGTTTCATTAAACAGCAACATCTAGTGGAACGCAGAAATCATAGCAGGGTGGAGGACGCCACTGAACGACGTTGTTCAATCTGGCTTAGTTGTATTCACAAAGATGCGTGGGGATAAACAACAACCTTTAGCTTATTACGCTAAATGCCTAGATGGGCGGTATTCTATTCTATTCTATTCTGATCTATTCTATTCTATTCTATACAAAAAGAACAAAATAAAACAGAAAATAATATGATATAATGGAATTCAATTGAATTGAATGAACTAAAATAGAATAATAACAACAATAGAAAGGAAGACAATGGAGTCAAAAGGAACATAGTCTCATTGAATAGAACAAAAAAAATGGAAATAGGATAAAAATAACATAACAGAATGTGAATATAAAATAGAATGTGAAATAGAATAGAATAGAATAAACAGAAATAAAATATAACATAATAGTATGGAAGAGAATTGAATTAAATTTAATTGAACTGAATAAACAGAACTAGAATGGTGTGAAATAGAATAGAGTCTAACTGAATACCAAATTAGCATAAACAGGATATACCAGAATAGAATAGAGTACAGCAGAGGAGAATTAAATAGAATTAGAACCAAATAAACAGAAATGGAATATAACACAATAGAATAGAATAGAATAGTTTAATTGGATGGACTCAAAAAATAGGAGTAGAGTCAAATTTAATGGAACCAAATAAACAGAAATAATATGCGGATAAAATAGAATTAAAAGCTTCATTTTCTCCAAATCATTTCTTCAAATATCATATTTAAATTTGAGTATAAACATTTGCAACTGAAAGGTTTTTGAATTATTATGATTATGATTATGATTAGACCTGCCCAGGGTGTACCCCGCCTCTCGCCCGAAGTCTGCTGGGATTGGCTCCAGCTTCCCCGCGACCCAGACGGATAAAGCGGTATCAATAATGGTATAGATAAGGGATGGATGATTATGATTATGATTATTATTTTACAACTTATGTACAAATAAAGGAATTTTAAGGAGTGTGTATATTTATTGTATTTGTTTATTTTTTAAAACAATATATGCAGAAAGGAAAATGCAAAAAAATCTTAAGCTATATTTTTATTGTATATAGAATACATTTTACACTATTAATATCATAACATATTTAGCCATTTTTCTTACTTGTGATAATGATGTAATATCCTTGAAACCTAACACCATATATCTTTTCTTCATCTGGTGCTAAGGGTAAACAAATCTGTGCATGATGCTGTACAGCATCAATGATATAAATGTATGAAATTATAATAGAGCAAAAGTTACACAGAAATTACCACACAGATCAGTCATGGCAAAGTTGAAAAAAATATGTACAAACCACAGTTTCATTTCTGCTTTCAATCCATGGTCCTCAAAGTGTGATGCAGAAACACTCGTGAGACTGAGAAACATTACATTAAATTTCCTAAAATGTTTGGCTCTACAGTTTGACTTGACTGGATTCTGTGAGTGAAACATTCAGGGCTAAAATGCTCTTATGGCATCAATAAAGAAATATGAAAGTTTTCCCCAAGGCGTCTTTGGATGGTTACGCTTCCCAAATGGGTTCTACTTGGAAGGGTCTTTGATATGCAGCACTTTGTAGGGATCCATGTATAAAAATTGGAGGTTTGCTTACAGAGATGAAGTACAGAAATTGTAAGGGTTCTAGATTTTTACACATTTGCCTAATACCCAAAACAATTGGATGATATCCATAAAATAAATCGCTGCTGAAAACATTGGGGTTTGGCAGCAAAAATGTGATATCCGGCAGCAGAGGGCAGCACATTTCTTGGCATAAGTCAGTCCTACTGAAAGGCAAATGCAAAACCATGATACAACAGACGTTATAGGCTCGAACTCTTGTGAATATGCTATTCACTGAAAATGGACTGTAAAGGATAAGAGAATGCAGTATTTAAAAAAAACCTAGCATTTCAGTCGTTTTGTATGGTCATTCTTCCATAGACAGCTGCAAATTGTCAAGAGTCACTGTCTCCAGTTCTGGTGTATTCTCCTCTATCTGTATGTTTAATACATCAGATGAAGTATGACCATTTAGCCCCAAATCGAGATTGGGAACACACTGCACTCTGCAAAATGTAGGAATGAGGCCAATGGCTGTGTTAGTTAAAGTGCAGTAATTCTGAACAAAACATTCAGGGTTTGGTGTGATAGGTAATGCTTCAGAGGGCTGGCAAATCTCAAAGCTGGGCTCCAGGTCATCCAAAGACACAAGACCTTCAACTGCTTTGGCCATGCTCAAACAAAAGAGGGTTTCATCGCAGTCTTCAGGCAGAAAATCGAGATTGTTACAAGCATTGTTATCAGTGATGTGTGAGTCAGGCTTCAGACAGGGTGCCCAGACCTCCATTAAAGGACCCACATAAGGGGTGTGATATTGGGTATGTATGTCCGAGGTAAGTTGTTGAAGCTGCTTTTTGGCTGTGATCTCTGTTATCATGTCAATTGTTGAAATTTCCTCACTGTAAATTTGTTGCACAAGACCTTTGGACAGCCAAAACTGAAAAACAAAATAAAAAGTCATTCAGGTGCACATACTGAATCCTTACATTTGTCTGTTTGAAAAGAGGCATCTTACCTGGAAATTGCCCTGAGCTGTTTGGTTCACTGGTGGGATGGTTGGATTTGGAGTCTTTAGCCATTTTATATTTTTAATCTTCATTCTGTAATTAAAAATAGCATGGTAACACATCTCTCTTATAATAAGGTAGCTCACACTCAGATTCATTCTGGGGCTATTTAATCAGGTACGCATACTATTTCAGAGCTTTCTCACTATACGTAAATAAGTAGTGTAGTACTTAATAAATATCTGTACTTGACTGTCATATTATTATAAACAGACATTACCATGTGGCCAGATGGGCTGTTTGAGCGTTTCAGAAACTGATGATCTCCAACGTGCTCTGGAGTTTACACAGAATGGTGCAAAAACAAAAAAAACCCATGGTTCTGTGGGTGGAAATGCCTTATTGATGAGAGAGACCGGAGAAGAGAATGACCAGACTGGTTACAGCTGACAGGATAGCTACAGAAACTCAAATAACCACAACTGTGGTGAGCAGAAAACCTTAAGGCAGACGAGCTACAACAGCAGAAGGCCACAACAGGTTCTATTCCTGTCTGCCGAGAACAGGGATCTGAGGCTACAGGAGGCACCAACCCACCGCTGAAGACTGGAAGAACAACGCTGGGTCTTTCTCTAGTCTTCAGATGTCCAGTTTCGGTGGGCCTGAGCATGAACAAAGCATTTCTGCCCACAGAACTGACACTTACTGGATGTTGTTTTCATACCATTCTGTGTAAACACTAGAGACCGTTGGGTGTGAAAATCCCAGCAGATCAGCGGTTTCTGAAATACTCAAACTGGACATGGTGTCAGGCACAATGAAACCATGGTAAAAGTCACTAAAATCACACTAAAATTTTTTCCTCATTCTGTTGTTTGATGTGAACATTATCTAAATCTCTTGACCTGTCTTCAGATAATTTATGCATTATGCTGCTGACGTTCCAGACAAAAGCCCTTCATCAACTGAGCGAGCAAAGTGCTTCTGAGACTGTAAGAGGTGAAACGCAGGGGTTACCTTGCAACAGGGAATAACAACAGAAACATTAGTCCCACTGCCAAACAAATCGGAATGAGAATTTCCTCTATAGGTGTTCCTGCACAGTTATTAAAAAATAAAAAAATTAAAAATAAATAAAAAAAAGGATAATCAAGGACAGTGTGGTTCACTTCCATTGAATTGTATTAATCTACAAAATCAACAGCAATAATCAGCACAAATAGCACATCAAATGGTTATTTGTATTAAGTAAAATGATTTCGTAATTATTCTTACCCCTAGTTGTTACACTGACTACAGATTCCCCTGTTTGTGGGGTCTTCCATCTGATTTCAGTGCTCCCATGACTTGTTGTCCCTTTATATAAACCGGTTGGAATAATTTTGTTATACACCCTCGCGATGTATTCAGTCCCTGGCTCAAACTGAGCCTCTGAGATCCTGTACGTTGTTTCGTTCGCATGCAGTTCCTTCTGAAGAAGCACAGCAGGTGAAAGAGATCATTTTGAACATTTCAACTGAAGTTATGGAAAACTAAAGTTATTTAGTGTGCTAGGTTTCATATATGATCGCAAATAACATAAAATGGTCAGACAGAGTATGTTAAGCTATTAAGGTAAGCCATTAAAACAAAATGACGGCAGTTTGGATCCCCCTTTCTGAAGGAAACGGCAAACTGAAAGGTCATGGCAAAATTTTTTCTCTTGATTTGGCCTTTTTTTAGATCGGTACCCCACATTTGAGGTTTAACATTTGTGCACCTTCACACGGTAAAGTCCTGATATTTTCTATTATGTGAAGTTTTGAAAATGATATGATTTCCTGAATCAAAATATGCTTCTTGTTTGCACTGACGTAACTCAACCACAAGCACATTCATAGGAGTTTGAAGGCTGGTTTCACCCATGAGTGGAAACTAAGATTTAAAACTACGTTTACAGATTTCACTTAGACACATGAACACCTGGATTGTTTGTCCATTTCTACTAAAAGCATGAAACTATCCAACAAAATGTCTGAGATTCACTTTGGCAAGATTATGAAGAAAATTGGTGAAATATATTTATGATTAAATAAAGTAGAGCTGGACAGCACAGTGGTGCAGTTTCCTTCCACCTCCCAAAAACAGTAAGATAAGTTGCCCCTAGGTGTGAAGGAGTGTGTGTGCCTGGTGCTGGGGGGTGTATTCCTGCCTCACGCTTAGTGTTTTGGATCTACCATGACCTTGCAGGATAAAGCAGTTAATGAAAGTGAGAGAATGAATAAAGAAGAAATGTTAAATTACATGTATGTTATGGACAGAACAACCCAATGTTGTTCAAAATCCCCCCCTTTTTTTTAGAAATCAGCCACAGCAACATGTTATGGGCTTTCCCAGGCCGTTTATCTGCAGATAAATTGCAAAATATAGATTTTGTTTGTTTGTTTGTTTGTTTTTGAGCTGCACTGACTTACCTCGGCCGATTGTCCCACTGGGTGGTATCGCAAAATGTACTGAAAGGGCAAGATCACACGATATTCATGATTCTCATATCCACTGTTCCATGCAAAGGTGTAGTTCCCATTTTCATACTGCACCGACACATTATACGGAGTGATTGGTTTGACTGTGTAAGAAAAATAGTATTTGGACTGTTAATCTGCTGTAGAAACAAAAATATTTACAATTGCAATGAGCCCATTGCCTTATCAGTTCTTGTTCTGCATTCTAATTAAGGTTTATGAGTTATACTGTATATATTAGCTCAAGAGCAAACAACATACAGACATATTCACTTGTTATGTCTATAACACGGACGCTACAGTTCTCTGCTTTGAGGAGGTAAATATACATCACTCGTCTCAGTTAGCCGGCAGTATGTTGCTAACAGAAGACGAATATGGAGGCCCCTGTGGTTTGTTAACACTTTTTGTTGGTTTGGTTTGAGTTCTTACTTCTGGGGTAAGTAAAACGCAGCATTGGTTACCATATTACAGATCATGTATAATATGAAAATTTGTATATTTCAGTGGCCACTCACTGTGGTCTGCTGGCTTGTAACTGGACTTCAAAAGTACACACTGTTTAAGATCACACAGGCTTATTTTAAACTCATGGTAATCGGCGAATGAGGAGTAATAAAGCAGTTTTGCTGTAAATACACAGCTGTAGCCACCCTTTATCACTGAAAGTGGACAGTATCTGTTTGGGGGGGGAAAAAAAGAATGATTTTAAGTTACATCTTTGAACACTGCTAACTTTTGTGTAGAAACACATAATCACATAGTTTATGGATATAGTATATTTGTAAATCAATACTTTTTACTGTTCAGTTTCATGTCAAATTCCAGCTGGTATGTAATGTTTGCCGTCCTGTTGGGAATGGCTCTGGAATCTAAAAAACAGCTGATGTTCAACCAGTAATCGCTGTTACAGATGAGCAAATCTGAAGCTGAAAAATGAAGAAAAAATGAAATGAAAATAACAGCGTTTGATATTTGATAAGGGGATAACAAACTATATGATATAAAGGATTTTTCTGATTATTCTTTGCTCCTGAGGAGCCCAACGCAGGGCTGCACAGTCCAGGGCTTTCCACAGTAAAATATTTCATAACAAAGAACTTGCAATGGTTGTTTTTACTTTTAGCCAACTTATGCATTTCTATTCATGTACATTCCAAATACAGCTATTTGAGAAACCCCACAACCACTTCCTTAACACCCATCAACTAGTTATGAAAAAAAAAAATACAACTGTTGAATGACAAACCTGTGTCTTTGGCTTTACATAGTTGTGAAAAGCTCAGTAATGCACAGAGTAATCCGAGTTGGAGCAGCATTCTCACATGACAGAGTACGCTCAGTAAAAAGTAGCCTGGGAGGAAGACCCCAATCTTCAGTGAAAATAAATCTGTGATATAACAAATACTGTATATAAACACATATCTTCATAGCATGATATGTGAAACCCTGGTAATGAATAGTAGGATCGGTTTTATGTAGGTGAAGCTCCACAAATGCAGCTGCAAACATTTCATAAGTTGTCCATTCTTAAGAGTTTTTTCCCCCAAATCACTGAATGAGTTTATTCAAAAACAAAGATAAACTACACAATTACAAGTTCTGTACTGTTCCAGGCACACGTTTAATTTAACACTTTAAACATTTGAGTTAAAAGACAAAATTACAAGATCAAACTTAAGTAAGACATGAAACTTTTGTGCGAGTAACAATAAGCTTTCCTTTTGCATATAATGTACATAAATACATGACAAAACACTAAGCTAGTCAGGTAACTTGGACAAATTTCAGCTCAGCAGGTTCACTAAAAAACATGATAGAACTAAAACATGGTATTTACCTTGTGAGGTAAAGCATTTGTAGGTGAATAAGCTCTCAGCATGTGCTAACTGTACATGGCTTATATACACTGACAGTTCCTGTCTAAACCTCAAAATTATCTATGATCTATGATCAGTTAATGAAGTAGGTATCTTGATGGTTCAGTGCTTTACTATTCAGTAAAGCGTATTCAGTCATTTGGTTTGTACCTACATGGCATTAAGCATCCTCTTACTCATAAAAACCAAAGTAAGGAGGTGTTGTTTTTATGACACAGTAATTGACACTGGAGACATAATGAATGCTGCTGTAACATCAGATCCCTCATCACATTTCTCATGGTACACATGACACATCATTTGCATACTCTCAGAAAACCATTGTGGGAAAGTGAACTTCTTGTCCCTGACATGACAACCTGTCATGCAGTTTTATTGCTGTACAGCTGCCATCTATAGCGTTTATCACACACGATTGCACATTAAAGACTGGACTGGATTTGAAGGAATTGGCCTGCATTGATTTTTTTGGCCAAAGAAATCAATTTCAGGAAGGAAATCTCTTATTTGTCATAAGCACGTAAGAAAGGACAACAACAAAATAATATCTCACAAGACATGAGAATAAGCAACATACTACTGACGTGTGTTTTGCATAAACCTATTTATTCAGTAGTCCTTTTTTATTTTTTTGTAATAAGCTCCACATTTCCCTTTAGTGTCCCCTTTCTTTTAGTTATTCTTGCACAGGGCCCTTTATAAACAAGATCAGGTTGTCAAGATCTGCCATATACATGAATAAAATAGAGTTTATATGTTCTTTCTTAGTGACCTCAACAATAATAACGAATTTAAAACAACTCCGCATCCATTGCACTGTAAATGTGTATGAATTTGCTGGTAGTTTTTAAAAGGCATATGTTAAAACCCTGAAGAAAGGGTTTAAACAAGGTTTTCTAATGTGATGGGTGAAAACTAACATTTATTTTCTTGTCAGTTTGTTTAAGGAAAAAAGTGCTACTACACTGGTAAGCAAAAGAAAAAAAAGGACTGACACTTGCGTGGTGACGTAAAGGTGTGTGCGCAGTGCACTTCACAGACATCATCGCTCACGAGCTGAACTTAATACGTATAAATAAAAAAAACTCTGTCCATCTGAGCTTCAGTTCTGTCTGATCACTGTAGACACAGTAAATCAACTCTTTTTAAAGGCAAGACAACTCCCATACCCCATAATTAGGTGCCACTAATGCCAAAACTGACCCATATTATGACATTAGCTGCATTTACTGTATAGTTTACTCAAGTGTTAAACAAAGATGGAAAAAAACTCAGTAGCTGAGATCATGCACATATGTGATCTGATATAATTGCATGTCAGTGACTATCAGATTTAGTCCGCGTCAGAAGAATGCCCATGTTGCTTTATCGCCGCATGCTCAGTTTCCTTAATCTTGATAACACGTGCTGAACTATGGCATTATCACAGGGCTGTGACTAGTAATCTTCAGCATCTCTTGTTCTACCATTACCATCTTGTTTTTTTCTTTTTAAGACAAAAAAACAGCAGTCTGCACAAAGTGATAGCATCAGTCTTTTTTTGAAGATTTACTCAGAGGCAAATACCCAGAATTAAGTCAAACACATGTTCATTATCTATTGTTTATGCATGGTAGATATGCCACTGTAGATAGACATTTATGCAACAGTCATTGTGATGGTAGCCATATGTGGCTAATAAACATGCAACGAGGATTTTTTTTAGACAGTTCCAAAACCCTTTGCATGATTGGCTGTCAGTGTAGCAGTTCACAGAAACAGAAGTTTCCTACAAAGAGTTGCTATTTTCTCCTGAGGCTGGCATGAAAGCCACCCACTGCTTGACATAGTTTGAATGGGTCCCTACAGTGCCATCCAATATAGAAGTATCCATTTGTTCTCCTCCTTCGCATTCGGAGCTCACCGGGCTCGAGCAGTCTGATTCCAAGAATCCACTGTCAATGGTGTCCAAGTCAAGGCCAATTTGAGGATACCCATAATCTGAGTGTTCGTTGGAACTAAATGAATCCAGTGAGAGCGCTTCACCATTATCTGCGTCGTTGGCTTGTAGCCGCCAATCATCGAAATGCTGTCCTTCTGAAATCTCCCTTCTGTCCAGCTCAGGATTCTCGGCCTCTTCAGGAACCTCAACTGCGATCCGATTAGTCTCTTGTAAGTTTGACATGGCGCCCTCCCGCCCGGACACGGTCACGGTATCCATGGAGATGTGGCCACCAGAGTGGGCAAGGCCGAGGGTGCTGCCTCCAAGGAAGTAACGTTTGGAAAAGTCTGGGTTCATCCAGCTGAGAAGACTCCAGTCTCCTAGACTACTGCCTCCACTTCCTTGATCGTGGAGAAGAGGCCTCTGCAGAGGCACGGCAGCTTGCTGCTTCTCACTCAGCACCTGCAGTGGAGCGCTCTTCTCCAGCACATCAAAGCTGCTGAAGGTAAACACTGGTCCAACCCATTTCTGTAAAAAGTAAACATATGATGTTACAAATTAGGACAAATCTAAGCTTTTTCTGCAGCTAAAATGAAAAAATGTGTTTTCATTTTGGCTATTACAGAATGCAATACATGGTCAAAAGTTTGTGGACACCTGACTATCACACTCATATGTGCTTGTTGGAACAACCTATTTCAAACTTATACGCCCTTTGCTCTTATAATAACCTCCACGCTTCCACTAATGTCAAATGAGGAGGTCTGGGGTTCAGTCGGTGTTCCTAACCCTAGGTTGAGGTCAGGGCTCTGTGCAGGACACTCGAGTTCTTCCACTCCAACCTTAACCTGAACACCATGTCTTCATGGAGCTGCTTTGTGCACAGGCGCATCGTCATGCTGGAACAGGTTTGGGCCTCTTAGTTCCAGAGAAGGGAAACTGCAACGCCGCAGCACACAGAGACGCTCTGTACAACTGTGTGCTTCCAACTTTGTGGTAACGGTTTGGGGAAGAAGCACATGTGGGTGTGATGGTCAGGTGTCTGCATACTTTTGGCCATATAGTGTACTTAACAAAAAAAATATGATATTATTTGTGGGTATGTATCAAGACTGGAACCCCATGGGACACAACAAAAGGTCTCGGGAGCTACGGACATCAAGCTTACAGGCTGAAGAAAGGCCTCCTTGTTTTCAACATAGAAGTGTATTTGAATTAGTGCTGCACAATGCATTTACTGCTTTTATTTATTCATCTTTGGTAACTGCTTTTTCCTGGTCAGGGTAGCAGTAGTTTAAATGACTAATATCTCTTTATTGGAATTAGTCTTGGCCAATTCCCACCCACCAGTTAGGTCTCCCCTATCATATGACTTTTACCAACTGGGGAAAGTGCAGACCATCAGAGACTGAAGATCATGTGCCTCCTCCACGACACGTGAAGCCAGCCAACCGCATATTTTCAAACTGCTGCTCATGCTGTGTCATGTCAATTAGCATGATTAGAGGAAAGCGTATCGACTCCCTTCTGCATGCCTAACCTAACAGCCGCCTGTCATTGGATACTGTCACTGTGATTGATGGGGAGAGAGGATTTGCTCCTCCTACTCTCTCTGAGAATCGAACTCACAATCTCCAGATACTGTACATTTACAAAATTGACATTTGTGTATAATTCAGGGGCAGGATTTGTTTTTAAAAAATATGAAACTCTAACCCTTTCGAAATCTCTAATTCAGTCCATGGAGAAAGAGTGCATGTGTTTTGATCTTGGCTGTCCGCAGTGGCCCATGTTTATTAACAGACTTAAATTTAGTGTGTCATTTTCTGCCTTCTACTCATTTTAGTAAAATGAAGAATGAATATCTAAACCTAAATCAGTACTCCAATTACGAAACTAGCATCAGAAAAAAGTGCTTACAAGTGAGAATTTGTTTTAACTAAGGACTGCATGGTTATGCAAAGAAGAAAAAATGGGAACATTGTGTGCAATGTCTAACATAACACAGTGGATTTAATACTGCTTAGAACACAAAAATAGGCATTGATATGACTGATCTTTAAACAGCTTAATTCTTAAGATAAAAGATCAAATCATGGGTCATATCAGGTTAAATGTATTAAATGTCATCTGTCTGACTCAGAAAGGTAACAGTAATGACTCATTCTCAAAGTAAGATAGAGTGCACTGGAGCTGAGTTAGAAGTTCAGATCAGTGAGATATAACCATCTAGGACAAGCTCCACACTTTGTGCTCATTTTATCTCCTCAACAGGACAATGTTCTGTCTCAAATACAGATTAAACCCATTTATCCTATTTTTCTTGTTCTACCCTGTCGTCATGGTCATACCATTACCACTGGAATTATTTAAATCTCAACATATAATTCAGCTGCATGGAAGAACCTCCAACACAGTTAGTTACCATTTCTCAGGGGAGGATTTTTTTCTTTACAGCCGCAAACCGCTGCTACGTACCAACATGACATCAAAGCTTAGAAGGCTCGAAATCTTCTAGATTCTCTGAGCTCAAGACTGAGGGCTCCCCTGCTTTATCCAGTGGAAACTTCATAAAATTTCCCTTTGAGATAGAAAACAACTATATATAACTACCCACCTAATCTGAGTTTAGGGTTGAGATCAGAGTACTTTCCATTAGAGGGGAGAAGTGCTACTTTCATTTTGTACATGTAACTCAGGTCCACCCAGATGTGAGCGCAGCAGACCTCCCAGTGTTTTTTGAAGCCCCTGTAGACTGACTCATTCGAGTCCCCTTTTGCATGTGGTTAGAAAACTTATGCTATATTTCACACATAAAATTCCCTCTGACACACATTGTCTCTCACTCTCTTTCTCTGGTTAACATTTGCTGCTGGAGGAGTTCTGAACTAGACATGTGCATTGCCTCAACATGTTCAAAACACAGCCACTTTGCTCTCTTACCTTGAAGTCCCCTTGGTATGTGTGATAAAGGGGTTTGAAGAAATCTTGGGGGTCTGGGATATATTGAAACAGACATGGCTTCTTAAGCAACCCCCTGTAGCTGTGAAACACAGGTAGAGAAGCCCGTTATTTCAACATAATATCAACTGATACATGATGCATCAGGATTTGAAGAACACACATGAGAACTGTGTCAATTCTTAATGAACTGAAAACAAATCTCTTGATTTGAAGAGAACTGATGCACTGAATTGGGTTTAACATTTGATGCAGCAGCACTGCACGTCTAACTTCCTCTACTTTTTTGCCTGTGTGAACCGACAGCCGCCTGCAAGCAGAACTCTGCTGCCTTTGTGGTTTGTGTGAACGTAGGAGGCACGAAAGGACTGTGCGCGTACGGTAAAACGAATGATATCAATTACTGGAAAAGGAGGAGGCACTACTGATTTTTAAAATCAGCCAAATTGTCTATTAAGTAATTTAGACCTCAGTTAATCACGACAAAGATAAGACATAGCTTGCAGAGAATCAATAAAGATAATGCTATGATTAACCGTGTGTTCTGACTGTCTCGGTAATAAGAAAAAAAACCCGCCAGTGCATCAATAGCATTTGTTAACAAGTTTTATAAATGTACATAGGAATGAAAGATACTCACTACATCCCAAAGAAGCCAAAGAGTCCGATAACAAGAGGCAGCATCAAGATGTACCATAAAGGATCATAAGGTCCTGTAAAGTCTGTGGAATAAAAAGGCTTTAAGTAAGATGTGATAAATAGGAATCATAATTTACTGGCTTACACTTTACAATGGTGCAGTCAGTTAAATTTAGCAAAATCATGTCTTTAATTAATGCATTTTAACCAACTGCACAAAATACCATATTAAAAAAATGCCAACTTTTCTAATATTCATCAGGCTTTGTGCTCTATGCAATTTACCAAAATATAACACAATTGCAAAATGATTTGCATTTGTGCAGACTCACAAAATAAGGAGGATTTATTAATTCAGCTTTAAACAGGTTTGTGTAAAGTGACGTTCAAATAGCCTTTAGTCTTACAGTAAGTCTTACAGTAGTTATGAACATATGAAGTTTATACTAGAATCTGTAATATATGCATAAGTAAAATACAAAATCTTAAAATGATTTTTTTTGCAGTTCTAAATTATTCTTGCAGAATTTGTTGGTAGCAGAATTAGTTAGTGTTATGTCTCAATGCTGAGAAGCTAAAAAAATGCTCTTGTATTTATGGTGTAATTAGTTAGTGCAGGTCTGCTGTTTTGACAGTAAGAACTCTGAAGCACATGATATGTTTCCCTTCAACCTTCCATGAGCAGAGATTTGTTCCACAACATGCACTGACGTTCGACAAGTTCAATCCAAACAACTTTCACAACCTGATTTTTCATGAACTGAAAATGAAATTTCTCTATGTTACACAATATTCCAGGAAAACTGTGTTTATGAGTAATTTTTGTTTTTAAATGTACGGACCATAAGGGCTGGGGTCGGGGCAGGTGCACTCTACGCTGGTGCTCCACTCGCTCCATATGGTTTCACCATCAACGTTCTTCATTTTGGGGTTCACTGAGGCCTGAACATCAACCACATACACTTTCCCTGGAGAGAGCAGGTCACATTGGATCTCCTGGTACCTGCGGTCCTCTACGACATTGTATACCTTCAAGTGCTCCTGCGTTGTGTAAAAAATTAAGCAAAAAGTAATGATTGCATGTCTTGGGTGAATGAACAAACAAGAAAGTCACATACAGCTCATGGTGTTCAGTATATTACAGTGTTACATACAGTATATAGTGTTTATATATATATCTATATATATATCTAGATTTATAGACAGTCAGCGAC
>JAQQZX010000023.1:30824123-30840710 GCA_030068355.1 Notoglanidium maculatum | reverse complement strand
CACTAACGCTCCTGTAGCTGCATGAACACAAACCCCCACAGCCGCGCTCCGACATCTAGTGGGAAGCCGAACAGCAGAGTACTTGGGTGTTCAAATACTTTTGGCCACACAGTGCACATGAGCATAATGTATAATGGTTTGGTTGGAGTAGCTAGCAGTGGAGTCATGGCCTGCACACACACTGCACACCTTCCTGAACCTGCACCATTATTATAGGACCAACGTCTCTTTGCGTGGACCGTCTCCTGTCCTTGTCCTGGCATGGTCCTTAATGTTTGTGCAAAATGATACAATTGGTAACAAAAATTAACTAATGAATTGAAAACCATGTTTTGCCAGACCTCTTCCTTGGCAGTAGCAATGGTAAATATCGGTTTATAGTCATATTTTTTTCTTGTTCTGTAAAATATGGTGCCTGAGAGCACTCCATGCTTCACACAGTTGACTGGTCGCCACAAACATATATAATGATTCATCATGTAAACATGGATAAACAGAACACAGAGCGTGAGGCAAGTAAATCAAATTGCATTCGTGATGCATTAATAATATACCCTCACTGTATACTACGCAGTCTGACAGCATAGGATTCCAGTTAATGTTATACCTGCTTCATGAGACATTGCACAGGTCAGACGATGATAGGCATACATTGTTTATATTTGCTACAAAGCTTCATATCTTCAAAAAAAGGCACAGAAATTGATCCATGTAATGATTAAACAAGAAGGTAATTTTGTTGTTCTTCTGTTTTGATTTTTGTTCTTTCAAACTGGCCTCCTTTATTCTCTTCAACAATTTTAATGATGTAAGACACGCTGTTACTTAAAACTCAGTATTCCAACTGCTGTAAAATGATGCTTTTATACTTTCATGATTTTTTTTAACTAGTGCGTCTGTATTACTTTCCATTCCAGGTGTGGGCAGTGTAGACAGCATGTTGTAATATACAGTATGATAGATTTTTCTGCCTTGGCAAAACAAAACAAAAAAAGCCCACTGAGAAAAACTGAAAGATATACAGTGATCTGTGTTAGTGTTTTTGTTCTTGTAAGTGTTTAGAGTAAATAAAATGTTTATACATTGCCAAACTGGTGTTGTCTATATGTACAAATTTTTATGTGAATAAAATGCTATCCTTTGTTTTGAAGGCTCTACAACAAACTAAATGTAAATCAATAAAAGAGAAAGAAAGTTGCTAAACCTTACACTGCTTGCTAGGTCTGATGCAAGTTTAACATTTTCACCATTTGCTAGTTCACATAAGAGATCAAGTAAGTGTGTGCTCACTGCATACTTTTCAGTCTGTAGAAAAAACAGGCTTAAACTATCTACTGCTTTATGTGCTCCAAAATAAAAGATATTTCTGTACAGCATTTTGCTGAATACACTGTATGGGCAAAAGTGAGACTCTCTTTGTGGAAATGTTTGTATGGATTACATATCGGTGTAATGGGCAGATGTCCACATACTTTTGGCCATGTAGTGTACTTTAACTTGCTATCGTATTTATTTTTCAGGGAAAACATGAAACACAACTATATAGTTTCTTCTTGTCTCAGTTTACAAAAATCACTTAAAGCAGCATGGTGTAGCTTGGGTTTAGTGCACACTAATATGGGTAAATCAATCGAATTGCGGATACACTTGCCAGAGTACCCTTACATACCATAGAATGAAACTAAAGAGAACGATGAAAGTTCTGTTATACTATCCTTAGTCTATATTGTCCCCTGATTCCTACTGGTGACTCCTGTGTCATATGACATTAACACAGAAATTTATACACTTGTAATATTTATATTAAATATTTAAATATTTTTAAAGTGCTTATAAATGACTGCCGCAGTCTCCTTTTTAGAAGAATTCACAGAGCCTTAAGCTCAAGGGTCCTACTGATTGCTGTCTTTAAACATCAGGTTAAACAAAATTAAGGCACAATGCAAATTACAGGTCTGCAATGCAAATTAAATCATTAGTGCTGCCACAATTGCCCTGCACACTGGAGTGATACAGCTTATTTAATCCTGTGGGCCTGAAGAAAAAAAGCGAAAAGAAGTTGATGTGATAAGGGCTAATTCTGCATTTTCAAAAGTGTCTTTCCTTAGGGGCTTCCATTACGTTCAGCCTCCCATTTAGAATATGAATGGAAATTGCATTTCAGTTTTATTATGCTGCTCATGATAAAACCAATTAGCAAAGTTTCATCAAAGAACAATCATGCAGTCAGTGAATGTCATAGATATTACTGACAGGACCCCAGTATGCTGTGGGAGAAGGTGGGTGCATATCAGGCCATGGGTTTGTGTCTTCCCTGAAGCTTTATAGCAATAAAATTTAAACAATGAACACACGCAAAAAGAAAACCCAATGTTCCGCTTATTGCCCCCTTTTTTTCCCTTACAATCTGGCTTGTAACTAGAAGAACAGTTATTTTAAAGATGCCATGAGGCAGCCAGTTCACGCATCTCACGCCAGCTGGGTTGGTAAATGATGTGCCCATGGAAACGGAGCAGAGGGCCATTATGAGCCTTTTTTCTGATCAAAATAACAGCCAGCGTCCTTCTGTAGCCGCTCCCCAAACTGCGACTGCATAGCCAATGCTGACCAAATGATGTGTGCCAATAATGAGATGTTTTTGCCATGTATTCCATATGCAAGGACATAATTTTAACCCAACAAAGGCACACAGGTTACATAAGAACTCATGAATCCATAAAACTCAATGTTCTCTCTCAGTATATAATAAACTAAAAGAAAGCAGACCTGATGCCCCAATATTCCTATAAAAGCAATCTAGCAATATTTGTGTTGGGTTCAGCATGGGTATAACTAATAAAAATATCATCAAAGTCACACGTTTGTCACACGAATACTTAATGGTTCCTATCTTTTTGATGCCATCCTTACATCTGAATGCTGCACGGTTGTCAGTAAAGAGATCTTAAAACAGATATCGCCATTTGATCTTTTCAACCAAGCTCTGCACATTTGAATATGAAAACAGCAGAAAGGCTCACTTGTGGGTGTGAAGTTTAGAGTGCCTCTTATGAGCCACCAGACGTATACAACATCATCTACTTACAAAGGAGTTCAGCCAAAATGAATACATTACTATGGCTAACTACGATGAAAGCCAGCATTACCGGTTGCCATGGTTTTCCTTATGGTCCAGTAACTTTCCTTTAGCATTTTAGCATTTTGATATTGAATGAACATAACTGAATCTTTATTGATATATATTGTGTAAAATAATGGAAACCAAAATCTTTAACCCACTGAGGGCTGGATTCAAAATCACACTGAAAATCTACACAAAAACCTGAAAACCTAGACTTATGCAACTTGTGTGAATTTCATCACGACAACTCATGTTGTGCCTCAGTAGTGTGTACGGCTCCCACGTACCTGTATGCATCCCTGACATCTGGACATGCTCCTGGTGAGACGACGCATGGTGTCCTGGGGGATCTCCTCCCAGACCTGGAGCAGGGCTTCAGGGAGCTCCTGGACAGTCTGTGGCACTACTTGAGTGTCTGATGCACTGATAGATAATGTCCGAGATGTTCTCGACTGGATTCAGGTCTGGGGAACATGGGGCCAGTCACTGGCATCAATACCTTCGCCATCCAGGAACAGCCTACACACTTTGACCACATGAGGCCAGGCATTATCCTGCACCAGCAGTCAGTACCGTCACCATCTGAATAGGCTGCAGGTACCACCTCATGCTACCAGTAGTGACAAGGGCACTAGCAAAATAAGAAAAAAAAACAACAAGAGAAAAATGAGTGAGGAAGGATAAAAGAGAAATGGTCTGTGGCCACCACCTGCAAATCCATTCCCTTTTTGGGGGTTGTCTTGCTGTTGCCCCTCCTGTCCACCTGTTGTTGCTTTCCTTTGCATCACAGCAGGTGAGATTGATTCACAATCACTTTAATTGACGATGTTATACTGTGATGATTAAGTCTTCCCTTAATTTTTTTGAGCAGTGATGTTCCAAAAAAATTGTATGTCTAGTAAGGAATAAAATACAAATGCTGTTACAGGAAAATAATCAACATTGGGGTGGTGTGATGGTGGCCCGAAGTGTTTTATTCCTCTTACAACACAGCAATTTGACAACAATGAAAATTTTACATTTTACAATGACATCATTCTTTTTAACCATCTGATTGCATTTAATGTTGTGGAACCTTAATTCCTGTTACTGCTTATGCTATAAAACATTCATTCCAGCCTTTCTTTTTTCTCCCGCTTGAATTGAATAAGACAAATAATATGCAGGTTTTTATGTTACCTGCGAAGAAACTGCAAAGTCCTCTGTCTTGAAGACGCTACTGGCGGAATCTCATTAATTATAAACATTAAACGTACATCTCCAGAAAACGTCACTATATTAGTGATTACATGTTTTCGTTAAAGTACAACACTTATAACTCAAAATCAGTTTATTAGTAGGCTAATGCTGCATTTGACTAGCAGTTGTAATTCATAATTTTCAGACCCCTTTAGGGAAAAAAACAAAGAAAATGCTCCTTCAGTTTGAAATTCCTCCTCAGGAACTCAGGATAATCTCCTCAGCTCCGAGTTCAGCAAGCGATATCAAATCAACATGGCTGCTCACAACATGAACATGAACAGTGAACACAGATGCACCCCTTGCCGTTAAATGACTTATAAAATCAATCAACATTCAGACATATTGTCTTGTCAAATATCTTGTCAAACACTAACTATACAGTTCACTGTTCTGAGAAAGTAAATATACAACATTCATGACAGTTAGCTGGCTAGCTTGTTGCTATCAAAAGCCATCCATGTTTTCATCTCTCTGAAGCTTAAACGTGCTGTCAGAGCCAGATCTTCTGACCAATCAGATTCAAGAATTCAGGAGCACTGTTGTATAATTTTCATTATCTCATGATATATAAATCTGATCATAAATGTGATATACAGTTGCAGTAAGATGTTTACACACAGTCATCATGGACATGAATGTCATGGCAATACTGAGCTTTCAATTATTTTTCTGAACTATTCTTTTTCTGGTGAAGAATGATTGTGGTGTGGATTTTGGAGCAGGAACTTCTTTCTTGGACGGCAGCCTCTCAGTCCATGGTGATGTAAAACTCTCTTGACTGTAAACAGTGTTCCAGAAGCTTCTAGTTCATGGCAGGCCTGTGCCTTGATGGTTCCTGGGTGGTTCCTGACCATCTGAAGCTATTTGCTCTTAGCTGAGGGGGACAGTTTGGGTCTTCCAGACTTTGGCAGAGACACTACACCTCTCAATAACTTGTATTCGTCAAACAAAACCTTTTTATGTTGTGCACAGAGAAGCTCCCAGCTGAAGTCACTCATGATCACTAACAAGAAGTTAAGAGGCCTTGGCAAGTTAAAAGACATTTTGGAACTTTCAGCAACACTGAATCTAAGTGGGTGTGTGAACTGTATATTTTTGTCCTTGTGTTGATCTCAGAAAACCCAAAATAAATTAAAACTTGTGCGCTAAATTCTTTTTTTCTATTAAACAGATATGTTGTACAATCATTCTTCCCCAGACCCCTTTTCAGAACAGTTCAAAGAAATCATTGAAACTGTACCTCTGTGAGATGGCCAATCGCATTAGACATATTCACAATAAAATTCTGGTCCCTGGTGTCTGTGGATTCCCTAGCATTCACTCATGCTGAGTTGAAGCCATTTAAGAGTTTACACTAGCAATTTGGCAACTGCCTGTCTTTGGTTTAACGCCTGTGTATTGGCTAATTTCAGAGATGTGAGGCACCTCACTCTAGCAGCCATGTAATTAATGTGTCTGAGTCTATTTATAGCAGCAAGATAGCGAGAGAGGCACTGCAGATGGGTGGGTGGTTACACATGGTGGTCATAGAGGTCTGAGGATTGATATGCTTAGGGACGTGATGCCATTTTGTTATATTTTCCTGGGAAGCAGGTGGATAATAAATATAAATAGGCTGAATCTTGAAACACTGCGTAAAAAAACATTCATCTTGTTTCCAATTTCACCTACCTGACAACACACAAGTGGATTGCTCCTTACAGCCACCAATCTTCATATATATGTATCTCACAATACAGTTTCACTTAGATGCTTTATCTGGATAGATGTGTGGAGATATTTTGAATGATGTTTGTATGATATCTTTCACTTTCCCTCATAAATGATACGTATGGAGACGATTCTGTGCCAGATAGAAAAGCAATCACACTGGGGGAAAACACAGATGGTGTTGCTATTCATTTGTGACATAAGAGCAATGTGCAACGCTGAAAAGCAAAACCTTCATTACATTGCTTTTTAAGTCACTTGATCTCATTAGTGAAAAACAATCAGGAGGGGATCGATTTTTTTAAAAAAGAATTAAATGCTGACTTCATGTAAGAAGCGAATGTAATATTCTATTGCATACACAGTGTAAATGTATAAGCTAAAAATGAAAAACAGAACAGAATGGACCTAATAATCAGACTCATGGCTAAGGCATTCCAAATTGAGCTCGGGTGCAGCCTGTTTGCTTTGATTATGTCTCTAGAACTTCACTGGAGTCCACTTGTGCCAATTTCAATTGATTGTACATGATTTACAATGGCACACACCTGTGTGTCTAATTTCTCTCAATTCACAGTGCATTTCAGACCAAAAACCAAGCCCATATTCCAAGGAACTCTCTGTAGACCTCAGCAATTAAATGATCTGGAAACATAGATCTGAATGAGGGTAAAAAATTCTATTCTCCATTTATAAAGCTTTGAGGAGCACAGCGGGCTCTATAATTGAGAAATAGAAGAAGTGTGGAACTACTAGGACTCTTTCTACTGCTGACCATCGTGCCAACCTCAGTAACTGGTCTAGAAAGGCCTTGGTCATGAAGATGACCAAGAACCCAATGGTCACTCTGACAGCTTCAGACGTTCTCCACAGGACTGGAGAAACAACAACCATCTCAGAAATATTCCAGAAATCAGGCTTTAATGAATTAAAAGGATTAGCCAGATGGAAGCCATTCCTGTGTAAAAGGAATATGGCAGGCACAATAAAAAGATTCTCTGGTTGGATGAGACAAAAATAATTGCCTTTTTTAAAACTCCAAGTACTACATCAGGTGAAAACCAAGTACTGAAATGATAATACCATGATGAAGCATGGTTGTGGCAGCATCATGATGTTGGAGTGTTGAGGGAAACATGAATGCAGCCAAATGCAGACAGGTCCTTGAAGAAAGCTGGGGTGAAGGTTCAACTTTCAGCACAAGAACCTGAAGCATACAGCCAAGACATGTCGTTGAACGGCTTACACCCCATAGAACATCTCTCGTAGAGAGCTAAAGATGGCAGTTCATAGATGCTTAACATCCAATCTGATTGAGTGCTTGAGAGGATCATGTAGAGAAGCTTGTAGACTTACGCAAGATGATTCAAAGCTGTAATTGCAATTTACAAATTCTAACTGAAGTTAAGTCAATAAAGGGTTCAAACATCGAATGGGTCTAAATGTTTTCAAAACCAACTGCATATACAACCTTCGGCCCCACAGTGTATTTCAGATCTGTGAAATAGTTAATATTCAATGCAAAAGAAAGGAGCTGAAAGTGTGTAAAGGTGTGATTGATTTGATAAATAGATGTAAGAGATATTAGAAATAACAAAGACTGTGTCATAAACTTTACCAGCTTGAGTGCAATCGGGACTACTGCCACAGGCCCAGAGTTGTCGGCTCTTGAATGCTTAGCTATAAATTCTTTCCGTCATTCATTTTACTTCTGCTTTTCTTCCTGGGGTCACAGTGACAACAAGCTGAGAAGGTCAGGCCAGACTTTTTTATCCCCAGCCACAGGTTCCCCCCCAGGGGATCCCAAGATTTTCCCTAGCCAGCTGTGAGATATAATCTCTCCAGCAGGTCTTGGGTCAGCCCTGGGGTCCCTGTCTAGTGGAATGTACCTGATACAGCTCTAGCAGGAGCCGGCTAGAGGGCATGCCTGTAAGGTGCCCAAACCACCTAAATTCGGAGGGACACCAGCTCAGACAGCAAGTGCAACAACCCTGTGGAGGAGCCTCATTTCCCCTGCCTGTGCTTGTGACTTTATTCTTTAGGTCACTACCCACAGCTCATGAGCTTAGGTTAGGTTAAAGCTGAAGTGAAGAGGTGAAGCTCCTGTGAAGAGTGTCTGACAGTCATGCAAGACAAAATCCACTGGGTGACTCAAAAACCCACTCTGCATCTTTGTCCAAGACAGAAGGAACTTTTTGGGACAGACCAACAACTGAGTATCCACAAGACATGAAACTCTAAAAAAGGATGGAGGTCAGCAGAACAACAGTTTGTATCCCTTATCTTGTCATACCTACTTTTCTATGATTGTACCTATTTAGCATAAACTTATAGAATGAATACATAAATTCCTATTATAATTTCTGTTAGAATTGAAAGCAATTTCCATGCATGTAATAAGTTATGCATTAAATGAGCACTGTCAAATATTGTTCTGCTTGTGTGCATGTGTGCTAAATCTATTTGCACTGACTTTATGCAAATTCTTTAATACAGCTGTTAATAAAATAAAAGGAAAAACATAGTACAAGAGGCTATGTGTTGGTTCATACACTAGGGATTGTATCAGACTGGTTTCACATCTCGATAAATCTGAATATCATCCAGTGGACAAAGCAGAAGTGGGTTACATCAAACCATGATGGGAAAATCACTTGTTGAGCGCACATACAGTACCCTATACCGTATGTATATGTATGTTGATTTTGATTGAGGCCATCAGGGCAAGCATTATATTGGTTAATTTTTGTTCCAAACCTGTTCCAGCATGACAGTGCCCCTGTGCACAAAGCAGCTCCATGAAGACATGGTTTTAAAACAAGGTTGGTGTAGAAGAACTCAAGTGTCCTGCACAGAGCCCTGACCTCAACCCCACTGAACACTTTTCGGATTAATTTGAGCACAGACTACGAACACTGACATCAGTCATTAAACTCATGTATGCTCCTGCAGCTGAAGGAACACAAACTCCCCACAGACACGCATGTTCTGAAATCTAGTGGAAAGCCTTCTCAGAAGACTGGAGTTTATTTTAAGAGCAAAGGTGGGACTAAATCGGTATGGTTTTGGTATGTTAAGCACAATGAAGCATAGCATTGAGAAATGTGCGGGCTAAATGTATAAACACACACACGTCTAATCTGGCTTGAGCACAGAACTGACGTCCCCACAGCAACAGACCAAATCATTGCCAAGTCTGGCTGCACTTCCTTTGACCATATATGGATCCGTGGCGATTTAGTGAGAGTGGGAAGCGACAAAGCTGCCTCGGGGAATGAAGCGTTCTTCATCAAATAAAGGCAAATTAACGCGTTTGCCCCCCCCACCCCCTCTCTCTTCCCCATCATCATCTTAAAGCAGCGTCGCCTGCTAGTGGCGCACATTTTCCATGAAGGTAGAAAAGTGCGAGGCGCGCACATCAGCACCGCACAGCACCGCATGAGCCGCGCGCAGGACAGGTGAGCGCCTTCTCCCTCATCACGCATCTAACAGCTACAGATGTAAACAGAAGTTTGAGTCGTGCGTTGTTATTACTGCTGTTGGATTGAGCTGTATAGTGCGCTGTTTTGTTGTTGTTGTTGAACTGATCTTTCTCCTCACACTCCTTACAGATGTGCGCTGCGTCTCACACTGAATTGCGTCCTGTTCGTCGCTTGCGTACATTTAACATCTTTAAACACATCTGAACTGTTTTGTTGTTCTCGTTGTTCTCGATTTTCATTCCCATTGCATCACCTGTAGCTGTGCTCCAGCAGATGTTTAGTGCAGGAGGACCGCAGACCAAGGGCGAGGTTTACTTCTTATCTGAGCGATATTAGGCAAATGGTGCCGCCTTTTGTCTTTTCAATATTCTGATAATGGTTTACTTTAAGATCAGGGTTTTTTTTTGCAAGTTTGTGTCATCGTTGGGTTTTTAGACTGTGCAAATAAATAAATAAATAAATAAATAAATAAATAAATAAATAACACTGAGCTATACGCAGCAGTGGTAATGACCAACAGAATAGAAAAGAAATCTTTATTAACCTGTTGCTCTTTTTCAGACAATTAAAAGGAAATAAAAGACGCAGAAATGAAAACATTGGATGTCAGAAACTTAAGCATCAACCGAGTGATATGTAAAATGTAAAAAAAGAAAAGAAAAGAAAGAAAGCAAGCAAGAAAGAAAAAGCATATATGCTCCCCTGTTCATTTTTTAAATTCATAATTTAAACATATGGATACAAAATATTCTGTTTCTGCTCTAGCTAAAGAAAAGGAAAGCAATAAAACTACAGAACAAACATGGGGAAACAAATATACCAAAGCTTAAGTGAAGGTTAAAAAAAGTTAAAATTTCTTTCTTTATTTATATATATATATATTTATTTATTTATTGCTTATGCCGGTGTTCTGCCCAGGTTTTCCTTTTTTTTCCTTTCTAAATGTCTATCAAACTGGCTTGCTTATAGATAAAAAATTGAAATGTCAAGTGGCTAAAAGATCATTAATATTATTCAATGAATAACATGACGCATAACAAACTGGACTATTTTAGTGTAAAGGTTTGTTTCTTACATTAAGCCACAGTTGGTTCCAGAATAATTGGCACCCTTCTGACATGATTGTGAAATGATATTATAAAATGAACATTACTCAAAATTATTGAAGAATAATTTCAATAAATTTTCTTCTATATAAAAAAATTTCTAGAAATTTCTAGAAACTTCACTGCTCTATAATTACCTTTAACTCTTTCCCTAGGACATATCAGGTTGCATGTAGCATGTGAATAAATTCTTTGCCATCCATCATAATGATGGAAACAAAATAGCTTTCAGTATAAAAAAGAGAGGTTAGTTATTGACCTGCACAGAAACACAAGCACATTGATATTAAAATATTATTGCACATAATATTAATATATATCAATATTAAATATTATTAAACATAACATTAAAATATATTATCACAATCCTAATTATAATAAAAGTCTTACAACTGTGGGACTGTTGAAAATTTTCCAGTAATCAGATGCATGAACAGGAACGTGAGGAGGATGCTGAGTGAGGGCAAGAACAGCACAAATGCCGTGTTTGATTTTCAGGGTTGTAAAAGTTCAAAATCGTCTATTAGACATGAAGCTGTTTTTCGAAGGGCTGCTTGAAAGATGCTCCTGAGAGCATCCTACAAAAAGCAGTGTCTGGACATCAAGTGCCATTATGAATCCAACTGGAATCATGTGTTGTGGTCAGATGAGTTTGTCATTTTTGGTGGAAATCTTGTGGAGCTGGTTATCCAGGGCTTTTGGATCAGGAGCCATGAATTCTGCTAAGCACTATGATATTTTATTCCAAGACTTGGTTGCTAGAAGGTTAAATGGAGAGTCCTCACTTCTGGAAAAGACTGCTGATATTTGAAACCAGCAGCAAAACAAATATGCACCGTCCCTTCTATGCCCTTTCAGAAGCTCCACCCCAAACTCATGGACATGGAAATGACAGTAACAGCGATACCCCCAGCTCCCCTCCAGCCAAACAGAAAAAGGTGGCATGCACAGCATGAATGCCCCCTGTTGCTGATTGACTGCAGTAGTGTTGTGTGGCTCTATCTGAACCACTTTGTTTCCCATTTACAGAGCCAGTGATTTTTTTTTCAGCACACACAGAATGGATAGCTAGCAGACTGTGAGGAGATATTCACTTAGTTTGACAAAAAGTGTATTAGAAGTGTATTACATTAGAATCAGCTCCTTCACCTTTAAGACTTGACAAATCCTGAACAACTATCCCAACTATACTTCCAAAACAACACATTAGGACACACATGTTTACATGTTTTCAGTACTATTATTTTGCTTAGATGAGGCTTCAATAAATATTAATTGTAGGGGTGCAATTAATAAAAAATGCACTGGTACAGAAAAATTTTTGTTAGAAAAAAAAATAGGGTATGATAACATTATACAGCATGGAAAAAGGACATGAGTGTATTTATATGAGGATGTGCCAATAAATCTGGATGTTTAGTTTTCGTTTTAGCCATACTTTACTAGAAAACCTAGCTAATTATGAGCTAGCGCACAAATGACCTTAGGCATACAGACAGGTATTTAAAACAAATCTCATGAAATATACTTTATAAACTACTAATGCCGTCATATAAATTATCATTTAAACGTATCATTTCTGGGGGCTTTTTTCCCTACAAATTGGGGCTCAAAATCATTTATTGAGGAAAAGAAAATGCAGGGGGAGTGGACATTCAGTTTGGCAGCTAACTATTAGAAAAGGGGCATTAGAGAATGTGCAGGAGGGTTTGTTGCCAAGCCAACCATATTTCCACATGCATTAGCCCTACATAGGACTTATGCTACATCTGAATCTGTTAGCTAGCATACTAATTAGTTCAACAAAGGTTACCATAGGTGTGATAGTATGTGCTGTGAGCTACATATGCTTTTTTGTAGGCTGATTCAATGTTTAGGTTGATCATTTTAGCACATTTTCTGCATTCATGCATTTAGTTTTATGCTAGACAGATGTAAATAATTAATACATGTTTCATTTAATTTATATATTTGTTGTTTGTTTAATATTTTGTGATTCCACATTAAAAACAGAATCTTTAAAACTCTGAACTAAATACTCCCAAGCTTTAGAAGTTTCCCTTTCTGAGAGGTCTCAAGATGCCAATTTTATGGCAAAACTGACAGGTTTAACGAATAAATCATAGAAAATGTTGTCAAGCATCAGTGGGATTCATGATTATGTGCCAACTGAAGTGTCAGGATTTTATTTTTTAAGTCTGAGTGGATGGATGTTCAGGAGTCAGTTTCCCACAAGATACTGTTTCAGTGGAGAATTGCTGCAAACCCCATGGGGAATATGTGGGAGAATATTTAGTGGAGAGGTGAACCGAGCCCGCATGGCTGAATAAAAGAGAGTGGGTGACAGTCGGAAATGCTTCAGACTCTCTGACTATACTGAGAAGTGAACGCTGGACAGACTCCCTCCAACCCAGCTCTGACACATTTAATGTATGCTTGGCTTACCGAGAAATATGTCAGAAAATCTAAACAAAGGTGTGCTAAGGGTTAAAGGCACTGTTTGATTCTCTCAACCTTCTCTCTGTGGCTTCTTGAGTACAGAATATCATACTTTTGAGAAGACAACAGGGAACAATGACTCTTACAGCTTGTTTTTACCTAAAGAAGATCTAGACATGCTGACACCCAAAGCTGTGATTATATTGTTTAGGAAACACATGTTTAATTTGTTTAACATAAATTACTCTAGTTTGTGACTTTCAAAAATTGTTTCAATTGATGTAAGGTACTTTAAGGTACTTCTGCTACAAGTTGCCTCATCTGTCCATAGGATGTTGTTCAAGAACTGTACAGACTTTTAAAGATTTTTTTTTGTTGCGCGGTCAGGGGATTCTTGTCTTCCATCCCAGTTGTTTACTGTGGTCTTCTAGGCCTTTTGGTGTTCATGAGCTCACCAATATGTTCTATCTTTTTAAGAATGTACCAAATATTTGATTTGGCTACACCTAATGGTTTTGCCATGGGTTTGTTTTGACTTTTCAGCCTAATGAGGGCTTGCTGCACTGGCAGTGACAACTCATTTTAAATTATATTGAGAGTTAACAGCAACAGATTTCATATGCAAATGCTACACTTGAAATCAACCCTAGACCATTAATCTGCTTACTTCTAATTGAAATAATGAAGGAATAACACACACCTGGTCATGGAACAGCTGAACAGTATTGAGGCTACTAGCTTAACCATATATTTTAGTAGCATGGCAGTAGTTGAGCTAAATTCACAATAATGTAGCTTGTAATGAGTAGTGTAAAAAGCTACTTTTTCACATTTTGTCACCATACACTGCTACTTTTCCTCCTTTTTTATAACCAGTTATATGCGATTTTCTAATCAAACAAATCAAAATATGCGAACTACTGTATCCATTCAAAACCAAGCTTAGTAATTAGTGTAGAGCACCCTTTACTGTGTGTAGCTCTCTGGGAAGAACAACATTACGCTACATGTATAGAGGATGCATTCTATTAGTGGTGAAAATAAGACCATTGAACTTCCATGACTATAATTATCAATGTTTATGAGTGTAATAGATTTACACAATATACAATACATTGTTTCTTTGTGACCTGTGCAAACTGGAAATTAAAATATTTAGTAATTAATAATTAAGTATTTGGTGTTCATTAGGTAGCTGGTTATGAGGGTGATCTCATGTTAGGTGTTGAGTATGTTCTGTTGAATTAATGTGATGAAGCAGGAGACGATCAAAATAGCTAAATGTTTTTGTGATGACAAGCACTTATTATATTTATTATTACAAGGATTACTATATGTCCATTAACATCCATCCATCAATCCATCCATCCATCCATTATATATACTGCTTAAGCATTGTTCACACTACATGATTTTAAGGATGTTTTTGGCAGGCGCCGACAAAAACGCTTGACTGGGTGCAACTCTATGTTTGATCGGTGATCAACAATCACTATGTGTGAACACTGCAAAGACGCGATCAAACAAAGCTCGCTGACTAATCGTCAACTCTGTCCAGATAGGTAGCTACAGCCAATGAGAGCACAGAACATGAGTTGACGGAAAGAGGTGGGGGACGTCACCTCACCTCAGCTCACAGAGCAAAAAAAAAACTTTGATGGTGAGCATGGGAGTGTTCTGGTGGACTCAGGAAACTGAGCAAAATTTAAAAGAGCTTTGGCAGGAGTACCCACGCCTCTACGATATTTCAAGTGCTCAGTACCATTCAGCTAATCCATTCTTTGACCCATATTCATTTCTTTTTGTTGTTGCGTGGTTTTACGGAAGTAATCATCACTCAAACAAGTCATAGTGCTTGCTTTTCTTGGACGTCCATTTTGAAATGCAAGGGTGTCATTTCACGTGTAACTGTGTCAATTCTCTGTGTAATTCTCAATTCTGTGTCAATTCTCACGTAACTTTTTGTGACAAATCGTTATTTCATAGAAAAGATGGACCAGTTGTGCTGAAAGATTGCGTAGTTGAGGACCCCCTGCCACCGCTCTGTTCACACTACACAACTGTCTGATTTGTGATCAGAAGTGTGAACAGTATACCAACCCGATGACTTTCAGTATTGTGTAGTGTGACCCTCTGTTAAGGGTCATGAGGAAGCTAGAGCCAATCCTTCTGACTCCAGGTGAGAGGCGGGGTTACACCCTGGCTAACACAGAGACCAACAACCATTCACATCCATATTCACACCTATTCAGCAATTTAAAGTAGCCTGTTGGCCTAATCTGCATGTCTTTGGACTGTGGGAGGAAACTGCATGCAGACACAGGGAGAACATTCAAACTCCACATAGAAAGTCCTGGTCAGGTTCGAACCCAGGAACTTCTTGTTGTGAGGCGACCGAGCTAACCACTGCACCACTCTGACGCCCCATCAATTAACATTAGCCAGATATTTCCAGGAATGAAATGAACCAAGCGTAGTGGAGTGCAAATGCAAAGTAGCTTCCCCAGCACTACACTTCACTGTAATTATTCAAAAACAGTATGTTTATCAGAGAATGATTCTCACTAATTAACAGGAGTCTGATCACTTGTGTTCAGAATTTCTCAATGACATATTTCAGTCAAGCCATTGTTGTAGATCTAGAAAAAAATTTAAATACTTAAAGCTTAAACAGTTTCATGTGACATTTCATTCTGTAAGCAACTTTAAAATCATAATTCTTCCAGTAACATAGTTCATTATGCAATATGTTATCTTGTTGGCACTATGATTGAGTAAAATTCTTCTCAGCAGAGGCAGATAATAGCTGAGGGCTTGAGTCTCTTACAAAAACTGTACTGCTACCATCTCACCACAGCCGCAGGCAAGAATCACTGAAAATGCAAGTTCCACTGGCTGTCTATTTCTATCAAAATCAATTACGCTGTGCTCTCAGAAAGATGAGCGTCAAATGCCATTCTAATTTGCTACACTACAAAGGTGTGTCAAGCTGCCCTTCAGCATTTTCGTCCTCATGACTGTAATGGTAGTAAATCTTAACAGCTGATACTGGTATTCTTACTTTCTGTTTTCTCCTGCTTAGACTGTCAGTTCTTGCTTTGTGAGTGCAATCATGGCTGACCATAATAGGCTTGATCGTGGTCATAGATAGTCTCTCAAAAAATGGCCAGAAAGGATTTAACAGAGCACCAAATCCCAAATGTGCTTTTGGACCTTTTATCACATCCCAGGGGATTATGGTCTTTATCTGCTTATTGATCTTAATGATAAGTGCTGTGTTTCCTTTTGCCTGCACTACATGCCTGGCAGAGTCTCTGCATTTTACACCAAACTTGCAAAATCAACCATACATTTCCAGGTCCTGATTCCACATCAATGTGCAATGTGATGATTATAGCTACAGTACTGTGCAAAAGTTTTAGACAGGTGTGAAAAAATGCTGTAAACAAAGAATGCTTTCAGAAATATAAATAATGATTCTTTATTT
>JAQQZX010000023.1:30778457-30803768 GCA_030068355.1 Notoglanidium maculatum | reverse complement strand
GACCTGCCCAGGGTGTACCCCGCCTCTCGCCCCAAGATGCTGGGATTGGCTCCAGCTTCCCCGCGACCCAGACGGATGAAACGGTATAGATGATGGATGGATGGATAGTTGTTATAATTGTACATTTAATAACTGATTTCCCTTCAATTATTCTTACATTGTAGAGTAGACCTTAAAGCATATACATATTAACTTAAATAGAAAATGTTTTTCTTCAGCTTGATTTATTGTATGAGGAGGCAGTCTACACTGTGGTTAACCGGGTCGGGGTGCCATCACCTGAATATGTGACCAATGAAGAAGACTTATTCAGCTACCTACAGAAGGTAGAGATCTTCTTTCCTCTTTCATGGAAATCATTTAGTTTATTTTGAACAATGAAGAAATAAGCCATGTCTTGATATGCTATTTCTTAGGGACAAGGGGTTGGACAAAGTACTGTCTTGACATGCTATTTCTATATTAACTGGGGTGGACAAAGTACTGAGAAACTGAGAACTACTAACTTTCTAACTTATTAAGGTTACTAAAAATGCGAGTAATTGTTAAATTGTTTTATCGGCTAGAAGGATTTGTCACAGTTGTTCTGCAGACTGTTTCACTTGCTTCTGTGTCTTTATAAAAATAAAATAAATTAATAAATTCCATATAAAATCCAAGGCAGCCCAGATGGTTTTTTTACCGTAACATTGGTCCATTGCTTCATATGTTACAGGAGCCCTCAGCTGCAAGGGTTTTTCATTATTTTGACTTCCAAAGTCATACTTTTGGCTTAGTATCTTGCTATTTTGTCTTAGTAAGTCAACTTGCTAAGTCAAATACTAAGTCAACATGATGTAATACAAATAAAATATAATGAGAGAATAAGTCAAAGTAATGATATAAGTCAAAATAATGAGAAAAGTCAAAGTAATGGGATAATAAGTAAAAGTAATGAGATAATAAATAATGAGATACTAAGTCAAATATAATGATTAAGTAGGAATATCAAATATCAGTCGAAATAATGACATCATAAAAAAATGACACTTTGCAGTTCATGGCTTCAGTATTACACACAATATCACACAAAAACTTTGGAAATGAATGTATGGGGGAAAAATTCTACATATTTACAAACGCAGATGTTAAGTAAGCATGGTCTTTGTTTCAATAGAAATAAGCATATTTCTATATGAAAAAATATGCTAACTTGTATGAAAAATACTAACTCGTTTAACACACCCACACACACACACACACACACACAATGTAGGAGAATGATTCATGGTCTTTTTTGCTCAGTCTTGGGGTTTATGAATAGGATCAGATGCTCTAAGACATGATTAAATATCAAAGCCACCTCCTGCTGCTCCCTGATGTTCAGCATTGCTATTTTATCCACTCAGGTGCTGTCACACTAAGTCTCCATCTTCTTTTACACAGGGGTGAAACAAACACTTCAAACACTGACCACTGAACCACTGATCTATGAATTTGCCCTCCAAAATGGATAATCTGACATTTCATGGTCATAACAGACAAAAAAGCTAAAACATGCACAAATATATTAGTGTAGCAGCTGAATTACACAAATTACTTAAGCAATATCACACAAGAGCGAGCGCTGTTATACTGAATATCAGCACAGTTGTGATTCAAGTTTAGGCTAATCATGGCTGAGCTGATATTCAGTACAACAGTACAGTCTCACATTACTTTTATACAATTCTATAAACAAGAAATTAATATAGAGTAAGTGACATGTTGGACACAATATATTTATTTTTGGTCCATCAGCAGAATTGATCCCAAAGAAGCCACTTTATAGCTTGCTAGCTACCTCACATGGATTTGTACATTCCTGTTAAAGGTGCTTCGGGTAAAACTCGCATTGCTTTTTCCTTTTCATCTTCATCTGACAAGCTTTCATATTTTAAGTCAAAAATTATATTCCTGAGAAGTATGATTTGCCATGTCCGATGATGATGTTACTAACACTACCGTGGTAACTGTTTCGAACTAGGACGTGGAATTTTACGTGCAGGACACAGACGAGTGGTGTAATACACACAGTGAAGTCTTGGAACACTGCTTGACCAATCAACTTTGTGGACTGGACCTAACTCTTGTATAAAAAACATTAAAAAATTATTATGTTTTTTTTGTCTAGTGAATCACAGATGCATATTTATTCGCATTTGGCCAAAAGCAGCATATCAGATTTCCACTTTAAGAACTTTAATCATTTATGTCTAGTCTCTAGATGACAGCATCTTTCCTGTTTACCCCAGGTGTTTGATATGAGCCAAGAGGAGCACGAAATCATTCTCCAGAGAGTGAGAGAGTCTAAGGTGAGGTGTTTGGTGAATTATTCTTATAATGATATCTCTGTAGTTTTTCTCACCCTAAAGCCATGTTGTGTCCACTTTCTTCTTTTCCTTTGGCACAATATAGACACACACACCTGTCTTGAAATTGTGTTCTTTTTTCTTTCCCTTTTTTCATCTTGATTTGGTTTATTCCATCATTTATTAACATTTCTGACATCAATGTTTCAACAATATTGGCTGTAAATCTTGAGCTTGCATCCGAATCAGAATCATTTTTATTAACCATGAACATTACAATTTTTCCTGGTGTTTGATCACATCATGACACATTCAACACAGTTTACAACTCACACATCACAGACAACACAATACGTAACACAATGACCATCCTAATATCTATATATTTCACCATAAGCAGAAATTGGTAGACTCAGTTTTAATAACTATTACAGCGGAGACAGAAATAGCAGCTGAATACCTGTTTGTAGAAGCCCACATAATTTTGTCTGTCTGTGTCATGCAACTGTCAGAGAGATTTCAACTGTCAGTATGAAACAAGCCCAGGCTCCTCAGGCAGACAAACTGAGTAAAAGGAACAGGGAAATATTGTGCCATTATGCTTCTCACAATTATCCAAGCTTCACTCTGAATCGCAACAAGAAACTGTCAGCATCTTTGCATCTTACGGAGAGAGCACCTATTGATTCCTCATCCCCTGAAAGATCGTGGTGTTGTAGGATTGAACTTTTTTCACCCTTATTAGATTTTTTTTAAAGAAACATTTATGCATATTTATGGTGTAAGTGAAAATATTTGTTTTTACTACTTAGCCAATATAGAGAGCAGAGAAATGAAGACACGTAATATTTTTCCCCTTCAAATGGGAAACTTAGAGCTACACTGGTGTGCACTTAAAACAGCCATGTCTCTATGATGTCATTGTGTAACCCACAGAATGCTATAAGTAGACTGTGACACATGGCTATTGGTGGTAAAAAGCAAAACAAATTAGAGACTGTCATGAACATGGACAATCGTGTAAGGCTGCTATTAAGAAATAAAGCATGAAGAGTTCATGTGGCTACTAAAAAAGGATGTTAATGGTAGTTCTTCTCATATATTTTTCCCCTGAAGTTATTTTATTTGTCATATGCACAGTATGTCAACAGTACATTGAAATGCTTGTGCTGTTTTGCTTCATGTGCAGTACACCAAAAATTAAATTTAAAGTGAGTTGTGAAAAAGATTTTTTGGTTTTTCAACACAGTCACTTCTTTAACTGTAGTCTTGACTGCACAAAAGCTACTAATGAGAGCTTTAGTTTCTATTCCAACTCTTTTGTAACTCACATGTCTGAATCTTTCTTCTACAGAGACCAGGCTACTCTCTAAGGGTCTCTGTTATGAAAGGCAAGAATCTCATGGCGAAAGATGCCAATGGTGAGAGACTTTTGTTGGATTTTGCAGTCTCTAATTACTATATACTATATACTAACTCATGCCATCAAGGTTCCTCAGAGTATTTAACATAGGTGCAGGGGTGGACAGTACATGAGTACCCTGCTAAAAACCTGAAAACTGAATTTGAGGAGAATTTTGACTCAATACTAGTGAAATTATCTTGCTGCATGGACAGATCACTTATACTTGAAAAGACATGTTGGAATGAATTGGTTCCAGTCTAGAAATAGGTTTAATAATTTCAGATTTGGTGTCTTGTAATCTTCTAATAGGAACTGCTAGATCATTTCGACTATATTCAAGATATTTTAACTTTTTGCAGTCATTTTTGCGGGGTAGTTGTACTTTGTTACTATACTTAAGTATTAGTTTGTTGTACTTATACTTTGCTTGAGTATTACTGCATCTGAATACTTACTTAGTAATGTTACTTAGTTACACTGCCAAGAAAAAAACTTACCTTTTACTTCTTACATTTTAATTTAGACCTTCAAAGTACTAGTACAAATGACAAACGTCTCTTCTTTATCATACAGCTAATGACTGCATGCCTCATTGGATCAATTCAGTTTAGCATCGTAACAATTTCACCATGTCTCATTATGCCCCATGCTATAACTAGCGCTATAGTTATAAATGTGTGATTAAAGATGGATAATGTAGCAGACTGCAATGTGGAACTTGAGAGCTAGCATCCATGATTCTACTTCAGTAAAATGTTTCAGTATGCTGGAGTAAGCAAAGGCTCGTATAAAATGATGCGTCTCATTTTATAAAATGTATGAACTCCATCCAATCATCTATCAAAGCATGATGAGGTAAATTTAGCTAATTTTATTAACTGGCTACATTGAACTATGTTAGCCAGTAGCTATGATGATTGGCTAGGCAGCAAATGAATTCTATACTAATGGTAAATAAAACTGCAATGGAAATCCGGCTATTGTGTAGATACGTTTACTTCGGTATAATTTCTGAGTACTTTGTCCACCCTTGCATAGGTGCCTTCTTTTAGGCAAAACCTTGGTGAGATAAATAAGCAGTACTGAGATAAACACAAATATTTCTTTATATTGACGTTTTGGCGGGAGGATGATGATGATTTGTGTGTTATTTCTGGAACGTTTATTTTGTGGGCTCGGCAGGTTACAGTGACCCCTATTGCATGCTGGGTATTCTTGTGGGACAAAGCCCACGTGAGACTGAGGAGAGAAAAGAGAGGAAATTTAGCTTCCGTAAGAGGAAGGAGAAGTTAGAGAAGCGTTCCAGTGTCAAGGAAGTGCTGGCTGCCAGAGACATCCAAGTGACTGAAGTCAAACCCGAGACTCTCAACCCTGTGTGGAACGAACATTTTGTTTTGTGAGTGGAAAATTAGAATTCAACACTTTCTTTTTGGTCTGCTTAACAAAGCATGAGATACACAATGATGAACATACTGCTGAGGGTAATTGTTTAATTACAGCCTGTACATGATGATTGGATGTCTCCAAGATTTTTGAAACCAATACATTGGTTATTACAAGTTTAATGTTTATCTTCACACAGTGACATTGATGATGTCCAGAATGATCTTCTTCATCTGGATATATGGTAAGATATTTATTTTGTAAGTTTAAAGTACAAGCAAATAATCAATCTCACCCCAGCATGCCAAAGATGTTAGCTGGGAGTGTGAGATAAGCCACAAAGCCCATTTTCCCTAGGGATCATGATGATGACGTGTCTGTGGCTGAAGCATGCCGTAAGCTGAACGAGATCAGTGGGTTCAGAGGAATGGGCAGGTATAGCATGTCAGTGTTACATGGTCAATTAAAACCACAATAATTAATTTTAATTTACTGATATTTGAATGGATTATGGCATTATTATATTAGGTACTTCAAGCAAATTGCCAAATCTGTGAGAGCCAACGGAGCATCAGCGTCAGGGAGCGAGGAGAATGCCGATGATTTTCTCGGTTGCCTGAACATCCCATTAAGTGTAAGTTGGAACATCTAATCTATTTTACAGGATATGAAATTGTAAATATCTACCTTTTAAGAAAGAAAAATATTATGTTTATTTAAAGGAAGTGTTCTGCATATTTCAAGAAAGAACTGAAAAGATTGTTGCACATCTCTCAACAGGAGATCCCAGTTATTGGCTATGATAAATGGTTCAAGCTTGAGCCACGGTCTAGTGCATCTAAAGTGCAGGGTGAATGTCACCTCATTTTAAGACTCTTCACCAACCAGGTAGAGCTCTCTGTCTATACCATTTCTGAGTAAACATGCATGAATCACATTTTGGTAATAAAATATTTATAAGCAAATAATACAGAGTGAGTATAAATGTTACCCCTATATTAGTAAAAATAAATTAATTATTAAATATTAAGTGAGCAATAATTAAAACAAAAATTTCTCAGCAATGCTTCTTAACATTAAACTGACCTTGCAAAGATTTTCCACTTGATTTGATGCAACTCATGATTCTGCTTAAAGATTCTATTCAAAAGTGGATCTCAAGGATACAGATTGCAGTCTCTCGGTTTAAGAATTTTATTTCTGAACATAGTTTATTATTAAATTAAAAAAAGGAAGTGCCATTAATAGGTCCTTTAAAAAATGCACCATGCTGAATTTATGAAATAAAACTTTTATTACAATATTATGTTTATTTGTTTTTAGCATTTATTTTCAATTTGACGGTGCAATCTTGTATAATGAATACATTGTTAAATTGCCAGCTGAAGTTATTTTTTATATAATTTAGCTCACTAGTTGTTAAACTAGTAGTAGACTATGTCTTACTTGCTCATGAATAATTGATTACCAAGTGTTGTTTACCAATGTGTACCTCTCTCACTTCTTATCTCCTTATCTCACTTCTCAACTTCTTGACAGCTGAATTTATAGAATTTTAAGATTACTCTAATTCATTTCATATAATGCATTTCAAAGAATGATGACATGACGCAACAGTGTGCAAACTTTTCCAGAGTTCACTGAACAGTTCTGTGACTATTTTTTACACTGGGCTGTTACACTACAGTTACAGACTTACCTCGGAAGTGGGTCAGAAGATGCAGCTCAGAATGTCATTTTTGACATCCATGTTTTTGATTTATAATTGGGAAAAAACATGGAAGTTCATCTTTTGTTAGCAAGAAGCTAGCCAGTTAACTGGGGAATAAGGGCTACTTGGTTTACTTCTAATGCTCCGAGCGGCAATTTTGATTTTGACGTCACCCTTAGACCTCTGAAGAGTTGAAGAGACTACCCTGAGTTCCCAAGTGTAATGTTGGGGGGTTTGTCGGAACACAAGTGCAGGAGAGGAGACAGCAAACTCATAGTAAAGTTTATTATATACACTATTTACACATAGGCAGAGGTACAGAATAAGCATGCAGAGAGTAAACCAAAACGAGCAGGGGTCGAGCAATCAACAAGCAAAGTCCAATGGGGTAATCCAAAAGAGAGGTCAGAATACACAAAAGAGAGTCACAACACAGCAATCAAAACACGGGTATAGGTAAACGCTCGGCCGAAAACACAATGGCTATACAATGCTGCGAGAGGATGAAGCACAAATGGCAGTCCTTTTAAACACAACATTATTAGTCTGTGTAATGAGATACACCTGTCTCCCCTTAACCGTCCTAATGGCAGGGAGCAGGTGCTTGTGGGGACTGTAGTCCTCCGTTGTTCGTGCCAAAATGCTGAAGTGCATGCCTCCGCGCTGCGCACGATGGAGATGAAGAGCGCACCACGTGCGTGGCCAAGATTTCACGGCGCGCAGTGCATAAAGAGGAGGCGATTCATGACAGAACCCCCCCAAAGGTGCTACTCCCGAAGCACCAAAAGAAGCTTTCCCACAGGGGTCCTGGGCCTGTAGGAGCAGGTGTGTCACTAGGAGCACCCGCTCTGAATTTTTTCCTAGCATGGACTCAGGGAGTTGCGTGGAGAGTCGAGCAGGCGCAGAGAGTTGCACAGAGACTTGAGCAGGCTCGGAGAGGTGCGCGGAGGCTTGAGCAGGCTCGGAGAGGTGCGCGGAGGCTTGAGCAGGCTCGGAGAGGTGCGCGGAGGCTTGAGCAGGCTCGGAGAGATGCGCTGGGGCTTTAGCAGGCTCGGAGAGGTGCGCAGAGCCTTGAGCAGGCTCGGAGAGATGCGCTGAGGCTTGCGCTGGCACGGAGAGGTGCGCGGAGGCTTGAGCAGGCTCAGAGAGGTGCGTTGAGGCTTGAGCTGGCTATGTGACTTGAGCGGCGTCCGTGACAGGAACTGGCTCTGTGACTTGAGCGGCGTCCGTGACGGGAACTGGCTCTGTGACTAGAGCGGTGTTCGTGACAGGAACTGGCTCTGTGACTTGTGCTCGCACTCAAACCAGCTCTGTGACTTGGGCTCTCACAGGAACAAGCGGTGCAATTGAGAGCAGAACAGGCTCTCTGACTTGTGCTCGCACTCGAACCAGCTCTGTGACTTGGGCTCTCACAGGAATAGGCAGTGCAATTGAGAGTGGAACAGGCTCTCTGACATGTGCTCGCAGTAGAATAGTCCTTGTAACCTGGGCTCTCACTGGGACAGGCTCTGAGACATGCACTGGAACTGTGACCTGTATAGGAACATGCTCGATTATGAGCATTGGAACAGTAACGTGTGCAGAAATGGGCTCTCTGACATGTGCTCTCGCCAGAACAAGCTCTGTGATTTGTGCTCTTGCTGGAGCAGGCATAGGTTCCATGATTTTTACAGTCTCTATGACATTCAAAGGAACGACTTTAGCGACTCGAGCCAGAATGGGTGCGTTAGCCCTGCCTGTAGCGTTGACGGGCGCTGGAACAGTCTCTGTGGTCCTGAAGTGGGCAGTCTCTGCAACCATGAAGTGAACCTTCTCCTCTTGAGCAACCCTTGCTGAAACGGGGGCGGTAATAGGAACGGACTTGGACTCAGACTTGGACTCAGACTTGGACTCAGACTTGGATTTGGGTTTGGACCTCCGTCTCGACCTGGACGTGGATTTAGGCATGGGTTCCAGAGCGGAAGCCTCCCTTTTGGCCTCTGGAGGGGACTCTGGAGCGGTTGCCTCCTTTTTCGCCACTGGAGGGGGCTCTGGAGCGGTTGCCTCCTTTTTGCCACTGGAGGGAGCTCTGGAGCAGTTGCCTCCCTTTTTCGCCACTGGATGGGGCTCTGGAGTAGTTGCCTCCTTTTTGCCACTGGAGGGGACTCTGAAGTGGACCTCGTCGCTGCCTTTACCTGGGTTAGCTCGCTGGGGCAGATCCGAGATTTCACGGCGCGCAGTGCATAAAGAGGAGGCGATTCATGACACCAAGTAGGAATTTTGAGTTGGGGGTGTGTGCTTCTTTGGCTTTTCCTGGCCAGAGGTTATGAATTATATATTTAGCATATTACCATTAGCATATTTTTTGCTGTAAGTCATCCTGGTTGCTCTCTGTAAACTCGCAAAGTATGTCTACTACAAATCCAAGGCAGATTAAGGCAGATTATGTATACCCAAATCTAGAATATCGTTTTGTTTTGAATTCATTAAAGCACTATAGCACTCTAAAACAGACTTCAGTTATTTACATTTACACTTTTTTCCTGAAATCTGCTTTGTTCTACAGAGGGACACTGCCTTGAGTAAAGTTGTCTCAAATGTGATCATTCATCAGAAGATGTTAAGTCAGATTCTGGATTATGAGCACAAGCAAGTTCAGGTTTGGATTGTATATTTATCTGGTGTTCAACAGTCACATAAACATACTGGCAGGGAATAAAATGTCACTGCATGCTATTTTCTCAAAACCTTTTCAGAAAGAACCCTATAACTGGAATGGACAAGTGTGCCCAGCAGCATGGACTGTGCTCTCCCATCATGCTGTGCAGGCTGATCTTACTCCACTGCAACAGGCAGTCATGTGTGTATTAAATGTTGATCCTACTGATAACCATAGCCATTCCACCTCATCATAATCCATATATATCCATAATGTTTATTGACAGCAAATTGGTTTGTTCATTGTAAGTAGGAAAGTTGTCCTGATAATCATCACATGATAGAATTGTAGACAAGCGAACTGCTCATCAGCTCTGTATTTGGTGTGTTTTATAGTCGCTGGCACTGCTACAGTAGCCATCACCACTCTCAGAGAATGTGTTATGCACTACTGCTCAGACTGCTGAGGGCCGTGGAGGCCGAGTGGGAGGCTGGAGATGTGAATAAGGAGCTGGTAGGTCCTCTTTTCACAAAATGTCATTGATCCGGAACGGTAGGGAATAATCTTTCAAAGAGGCAAAAAAGACTTGGGTGCTCTTGCTCTCGAGGCCCTGTGCTTAGATACTGAGAGAGAGTATCGGACCTTTAGTGCTTTGAGCTAACTATGTCCTAAATGCAACATTTCTAACATTTTGTGTGAGCATTAACATTGTCACTATTGTGTGCACAGGAGAACCTCCTCGCTGAGAGCTTTAAACTCTACTGTGATTACTGCTTGTCTCTTATGAAGAGCATGAGGCATGTGTTCCCATGCACCAACCCTGCTGCCATCACACGATGTGAGATAATGCTGAGGTAATACACACACACATACAGAGATAGAGAGAGAAAGAAAGAGAGAATTTTGAAAGGTCTGAACTGGGGAGTCTATTCAAATTCAAATATTTTTTTTCCCCAGCTGTCAATAAGGTAGCTGTCTGTGTGAAAGTTTGTGTTGCTGTGCCCTTTCTGACTCTATATTCGCTAGGGGGTCTGTATCGGCAAGAGGGGTTAGGAAGAATTGATATCCTGTGGAGCTTTTTCCATCATTGCTCTTAAATGTAGTATAGTGCACTAGTCTCAGTTAACAAGTCAATACTACGAGCACACGCAGACTCATACACATAGAGATGCTAGTATTCTACAGTCTGATTAAACAGGCTGATAGAAATGGCAGCTGGGTGCCTTTGGTCTGTTTGATCTGTGAAAGAGTGTACAGGTAAGTAGTACTACAAGCTCAATGTAACTCAGAAGTGTGTGTTAGGAAAACATAGTTAGACATTCTGCACTCTGTTAGATATTAGAAATATGTCTTTGCTTTTTCATGCTTTATACTTATTGTGCTCACGTGGGATTCAGGACTGTCGGACAGATGCAGCTGATGCAAGCTTTTAAGGCAGTTTGCCCTAACCGCAATGAGCTACACCTGGAAATAGCAACTGTCATAAAGGTATAATTAGGCCTCACTAACAGCAAGTAATTCTTGTCAAGCATTGGGTACTTTTGGAATTTTTTAGAAGTGTTTACATTTGTCCTTCTCACCACAGAAAGGCACAGTGGAATGGTACGAAGCCACAATTTCACATTTTAAACCAGATGAAGGGGTAAGTGTCAAATTATAAAAAGTTCTAGTTTGTTTAATTTTATATTACTATCCACTGCACTAAAATCCTGTAGATTTTACCCCCAAAAAATATCACGTAATTTACAGGTAAGCTATTGTAAATATTATAAGGCCCATCTGTTCTTACTGCAAAATACTGTAAATTTTACAGTTCAAGAAAACACAGCTGTACACTGCACAAAATGTCAATTTAATAAATAAAAATATCTTGAATATTGCCAAATATATCTAGTATAAACCAAATATGAGATTTTTTAACCTATTTCTAGCCATTTTACTCATTTCAAGTTTGAAACAGTCTTGCAGATAATCCTGTATCTTTTTTAGCTTTTATTTTCTTGAAAACACAAAAATATTTACTAATAGAATAAGGAAATTGAAAACTTGGAAATAGTAAAAGAATGTCTAGAAATAAAACATAAATTACTAAAAAAATATATTACAGTACATTAGTATCACATTAGTTATTATTGTAGCTGCATTGTATCTTACTGCAGTAATCATTACAGGAATAACACATAATTGGAAAGGTAATCAAGGAGAAATAACTAAAACAGCCTAGTAGCACATTGCAGTATTTTTTACAGTATTATTACAGTATTACTGTTACATTTACATCATTTGGCAGACACCCTTATCCAGAGTGACTTACATATATCTCATTTATACAATTGAGCAGTTGAGGGTTAAGGGCCTTGCTCAAGGGCCCATTAACGATAGCTTGACAGTGCTGGGATTTGATCTCATGACCTTCCGATCACTAGTCGAAAGTCTTAACCACTGAGCTACCACTGTTCTTTTTCTGGGGGAAGAATGATTGAACAACATACGTATAACTTTAGTAGAAAACAATAATTTAGTGCACAAAGTTTAATTTATTTGGAGTTTTCTGAATTCAACACACTGTAAAAATTAAAAATACAGTTAAATGTTCCTTAGCAAGTTTCACAGTGACCAGATGCTTTTGGTAGCCATCAACAAGCTTCTGCAGAATTCTGGTTGGATATTTGACCAGTCTTCTTGGCAGAATTGGTAGAGTTCAGTTAAATGTGTGTGTTTCTTGGCACGGATTCAACTTTTAAGCACTGACCACATATTTCCGATAGGGTTGAGGTCAGGACCTTTTTTAAGCTTAATCTTTTAAGCTTAATGTTAGTCTGCATTATTCATTCCATAACTAGCTTTGATGTGTGTTTGGGGTCATTGTCCTTTTGGATCATCCAATTGTGTCCAAGTTTCACCTAGCTGTCTAGCTGATAGTTTGACGTTCTGCTGAAGAATTCTGAGGTTCTTCATTATTCCATCCACTTTGTGCAGTGCAGCAGTTCCATTGGCAGTAAAACAGCCCCAGAGTGAGATGCTACACCACCATCCTGAACAGTGGTACAATGTTCCTCTGTAACTCATTGTGACCATAGACCATAGACCATTTCTTCAAGAAGGTTTTTTCTTTGTCCATGTGGTCAACTGCAAACATTAGTTGAGCTTGAATGTGTGGATCATTCTTCCCCAGAAAAAGAACAGTTCAAAGAAATGACTGAAAGCCCAATATTGTCATGAAATTCATGTCCATGATAACTGTATGTAAACGTCTGCTGCAACTGTATTTTAAATGCAGACTACTGGACCTTTTTTTGCAATAAAAATGTCACTGTGGCATGTCAAGTCATATTTCATGTTCAGGCCATGAGAGTGGTGGTAGGGAGAAGATGACAGTGTTGACTGATTACTCAGTGATTATGCTGTTTTGATGCAGACTGTGGAAGAGCAGCTGAAGAGACTGGTTCTGGTGGTGGATGCAGTTTGTGTTGATGTACAACGAGGGCAGAATGTCTACAACAAGCTCTTTCATAAGTAACCCCTCACTATCCTAATGCTTTAGACACTGGCAGTACACTGACTTGTTTTCTAGAGATCGATTCTTGTACAGAGTTTAATTACAACCTTAATTTAGCACTCTTATTTGAGTAATAATCCACTCCTAAAGGTCTTGCCTCACTGGATGCATGTCATGCATGTTTGATTAGGGTTGGAATTAAATTGTTTGGTGGGTAGATCTTGAGAAGCAGGAGAGTACTGCTTAAGAGCTAAGGTTAAATACTTCAGCATCCTCTCAAGTCTCCTGTCAGAGAGTTTATTGTTTCTTTCAGCTCAGTGAAGGTGGACTTCTTCAGCATCTCCTATCGGCAGTTAGAGAAGCTGGTGTGTGCACAAACATGAATAAAAGCAGTTTTCTTCCAATTAATAAACATAATTTGATGGACTTAACAGAGACTCTGTATCCAGGTGGCTGATGATGTAAGTGTTGCGATGGAGCGTGTTTGCGGGACTTTGGAACAGGAGAATTATCGGCTGTCCCAGACAATGGGGGAAACCTTGTTTGAGGTCTTCATTTCACTGAAGACCCTCAAACGATTCAGAGAGTTCCTGCCTCTCAAGTAAGTCACTGCATCCTTTCAAATCCATCTCTGAGGATCAGATGACTGCTGCCCTGTAAACTAGACTACATGAATGAACATGAGTCATCTTGACCATATGCGGCTGATAGATGGAATGTTCTTGTAGCTAATGTACTGAACTGATGTTGAATGTTCTGTCATGATTCATAAGTTCTATTTATAAGTGGTGATTCAGACACTGGCATTTCTTTTGTGTGTGTGTGTGTGTGTGTGTGTGTGTGTGTGTGTGTGTGTGTGTGTGCTTTATAGAGATACTAAGATGCTGGCACTAACAGGTTTTCACAATTGGTTCAAATCCTCCATTCATAAATGGCTTCAGATTGTGCATGAGAAATCTACTGACAGGATTCGCAAGGCTGTGGAAATGGACCAGGCAAGTTGGAGAAAATGTAGAAAATCCTTGGATTGATTGCACAAGCTTTGAGATGTATAAATATAGTCCATATCTACATAACGATATTGGAAAGCTGTAATCACTCTGATTTCTACTTCCTCTGGTGAGAAAACTGAATAGTTTCCTTCTTACTGGGCCATAAATATCCCAAATTCAAGTGGAATGAACCTTAAGTGTTTATCTACAATCCGGCATGAGTGCATGTGTAGTTTCAGTGTCTGTGGGAGAGTGAGGGATAGAGCAAGAACTCCATTATAAGTCTATATATGTTTGTGTGAATGGCACAGTTCGAGCCAGTCCAGCAGCATGCCAAACACAGTGTGTCAGCAGTGGATGTCACAACATGCTTCAACCAGGTGCGAGAGTTCTGGACTCAGCTGGCTTGGCCTGACTCAGCAGGGGCATTTATCTTCATCACTCGCTTGACTGATGTAAGTTCACATCTTTGGAAAATTTCAGTCAAAACACAGATAAAAAAGACATATAAATTAATCATATTAGGAGTTCAGAAATGATCTCTGGATGGTGTTGTTCAATGCAGAATTTGTGCAGCGAGGCGGTGTGCTATGCAGAGCTCCTGAAGCGCAAAATTGAGAGGAACCAGCTGGGTCAGGACCACCGCACCTTCATCATGCAGGTATTGCCCTAGAGTATTGGAGGAGGAAATGGGCTTTCATTTCACAAGCATTAAATGTCAGCACAGATTTCCTTCTCCTTGGCAACATTGCTTTCTCTATGGAATTCTTGCACTGTGATTCTTACTCATGTTTTCTTTTTTCTTTGCCTCTGATCCCTTTGACATTTTCTCAGCTTTTTGTAACTCTGCTTATTATATTTTAAAAATTTCACTTTTCTTACTTCTGCTTTTTTCCACCTCTTCCTCTTCTTTCTCCTCCTACCTGGTTTCGGGCAGCTCTCTGTGGCACTTAACAACACAGAACATGTGCGCACATATCTGTCCAGCTTGCCACGGGAGCTGGACTGGCGGGCTGTGGAGCAAGCTATGGAGGAGTCATGTGGTGCTGAAGGCAAGGAGCAAGTGAACAAGGCTCTAAATGGCCAGCTATACAATGCTGACCTGGATCTGCAAAGGGAGGCCAAGAGGCTAATCACACACCTCACTGATAAGGTACTTCAACTACACCATCAGACAGTAATACCCGAGAAGTTACTGAATATTTCATTATTTCTTCTAGTTTCTTGGGTAGCTGAAATTCTTATACTGTGAAGAGCACAAGCAGGGCTAGGTTTAGTTGATATCCAGGGCTTAAGAACCATAAGCCTGAGGGCTTCACATGGCAAAAACAAGTATCCTTAATAATGCAATAATGTATTTCAATGCAAGATTATTTTTAATTGTGACAGATTAGGTACCGGGCTTACCAGGTGTTTAAGTTGCTAAACCTGATTAGTAATCTTACCCTGCACTCACATTGGCAGTGTCCCCCTATGTTGCCAAGTCGCTGTCACTAGTACACATACTTAGTTTTAAGGAAGTGAGCTACAAATGTATGGACAGGAGATGCATCTCTTTTTTAAAATAATAAATGCATTCACATGCATTCCAACTGAAAAATTTGTTTTCCACTACCAGTGGTTGTGAGGAATGGTGGTGCCAAGGACCTGAAGTGTTGGATGTTCCTAAAATACAACAGCATGGTGCTTTGTGATGCAAACAGACACCCACAGCCACGAAGAGCAAAAGAGTGCAGTTAATTCTGAGACTAGTAGTCAATAATGCACTGCATTTCCATCCAACATTTTAATTTTTTTAGCAGGAAGACAGTGGTCAAATGAGTGGTTTTTAAGTGAGTATTCTGTAAGTAAATATGTACTTTATGTCCTCACATTGCACTAGCCGGGCCATTGCCATGATACCATGGCAACAGGCAGCAACTCAAAACAAGAACACCTGTCATGCACAATTACTGTCTGAAGTGTTCCAGTGAGAAGTAGATCTATAATTGCATGTATTAAATGCTATAATGAACCAAATTATAGGGGGGTTAGGGGTCAGGGGAGTTATAACCCACTAAGCCCACCCCTGGCATCACCCATGGTTTGAGGTTTGTTACTTGACAACTCTTGATGACATTCTCCATGTTGGGTTACTATGGCAGATGCTTCCTGAGCTTAAGAGATACATTCAGCACATCAGTCTGTCTCCAGACACCATAAATAATGATGATGTGAGTAGAATGTTTTTTTTCTCTCTGATTGATTTGTATGTGAATATACACTCACTGTCCACCTTAATATGAACACCTGCAAACATACTCATTTATGCAGTTATCAATCAGCAAATCACGTGGAAGCGGTGAAATTTATAAAATCATACACATACAAATCAAGAGCTGTTCATATCAAACATTAGAATGGGGAAAAGTGTGATCTCTGTGACCTTAGCCATAGCATGGTTGTTGGTGCCAATTTGATATTGAGTATTTCAGAAACTGCTGATCTCTTGGGTTTTTCAGACATAGTCTCTAGAGTTTACACAGAATGGTGTGAAAAACAAAAAACACTGAGTGAGTGACAGTTCTGTGGGTGTAAATGTCTTGTTGATAAGAGAGGTCAGAGGAAAATGGCCAGATTGGTTTGAGCTGCCAGGAAGGATTTAATACCTCTTATAGTCACTCTTTACAACTGTGGTGATCAGTATACACAAAACATCAAACCTTGAAAAAAAAATTCTTTAGTCTTTTTCCAGTATTCAGTTTGTCTGTTCAGTTTGGATACGTCTGTGCCCACTATAGCCTTAGTGTCCTGTTCTTGGCTGAGAAGAATGAAACTTTCTGCTGTTGTAGCCTTTCCACCTCAAGGTTCGATGTGTCATGGATTCTAAGATGATTTTCTGCTCGAGTGATTATTTCAGTTAATATGGACTTCCTGTTAAGCTTAAACCAGTTTTGTCATTCTTCTCTGTTCTCTCTCATCAACAAGGTGGTTCAGCCAGCAGACCCTCCACTAACAATATGCTTTTTTAATTTTTCTCACCATTCTATGTAAACTCGGAGACTGTTGTGTGTGAAAATCCCAGGAGATCAGCAGTTTCAGAAATACTCAGGCACCAACCAATCCACAAACCAATGGTACCAATCTGGCACCAACAACCATGCCATGGTAATATTCACAGAGATCACACGTTTTCCCCATTCTGATGTTTGTTGGGAACTGAAGCTCTTGAACTGATTTTATGCATTGTGCTGCTTCCATGATTACATGATTGGCTGATGGGATAACTGCATACACGAGCAGGTGTACAGGTGTTCTTAATAAAGTGGATGGTGAGTGTAAGTTATGGAACATAAACATCAGTGACTTCTTGTGCTGTAAACTCTTCCAGGCTGTGGCACCATTGATGAAATTCCTGGATTCCACCTTAATTATTCTCAGTGATTCATTGGTGAAGGAGAACCTGGCAAGGTAATTACCTCTTTCATCCCATGTAATTGCAGCCCCTCAATAAAAATGCTTGTAATAATACCTTGTATCAATTGTAAATAACAGCAAAACTTAGGAGCTGTATTTAATTCATTAGTGACTGTTGTAAGTAAATGCAATGTAGGTATGTCAGCAATGTTTGTGTGGTTGCTTACTGGGATGAATATGAGTTGCTTACTTCCCTCACAGGGTTCTCTGGAGTCTCTGGGAGCTACTGCTGAGGATGATCCTGGACACAGTGGCAGAAAACAGAGGTGTCCAGGTCGAGTTCTACACAAGGTTCCAATATACTATAGAGGTTAGTGATCATTTGAAATAGATTTGAAATTGTGATTATTCTGAACAAGCAGCCTACACAGTGCAGATATTAGAGATGACAAGTAGGTGTACACACTGCTGAGCTATCAGTGTCCAAGACCTGCTTCCATTGCACTGGCATCATGCTGATTTGGTTCTCCTTTTTAGAAAGTGGCACATTTCAATACTGGTTTGAGAGGCAAATTAAATTGGCACATTGCTGTTGCTGGTTTGTTCCTAATTCACAACTGAATATGCTGTTGTGCTTGTGTGCACCATGCTGAGACCATGTAAAAGCTGTGGTGACAGTCATGCATTATTTGCTATAAATACTTTGCACCCTGTCACTTCTGCTCCTTTTCTCTCCTCAACCCATTGAGGCCCATTTCTGGACCTCATATAAAGTTTTCAGCTGCTTGTGACTTCAGTCAGAGTTACAGTTTGTCTGTCTTCTTCTAAAGCTGTGATAGATACATTTATTCTGTCTTCACTGCAGCAAGTGTATCCATTTCATTCTCTGTCAGAGTATTTGACTGTGATTGTGTTGCTAGGTAGAGTGCTATATTTGCTAGCTTAACCTGTTAGCTTATACTCCATGGTGTCTGTGTTAGCTAAAGTGTTGTTATCCTTGTTTAGCAGCTCACTCTGGTACACAGGAAAGGAGAGTGTGTCCCCTTCATTTTCCCTTCTCTGTCCCTCCATAGCCATGTGCTGCTGAACTGCTTCCTTGCCAAGTCCTTCCCTGTTTTGAGCCATTCTCTCAATATTAGAGCTTGGCATCAGATGATGGGATAGGAGTATGCATGTCCAACTGTTTCCCTCATATACTGCAGCTAACAGTGCTAGCAAAACCGACAAACACTTCAAGGTTCTCTCTAAATGTATGGATAGCAAAAGTAATTTTGAAATCAGTAATTTTAGGACTAAAGCCATATACAATTGCTCACACACTTTAGTGGATCCCTCCTTGCACCAAGGCAGGATGTTTGTGACAATGTCCAGGAGACTATTCTATACAAAGCATACAGAATAACTGGCAACTGACCTGCTTTGCTTGGCTACAGACATAGTGTTCAGGAAGGGCTCTGGTTTAGAATCCGCCAGATCACAGACCAGGCAGGACAAAGACCAGCCATGACAGCCACCCTTAAATGGCAGTGGGCAGAGTAGACTCTGATGTTCAACCAGTAACACTGAACATGCTCTTCTGTTTGCCAGTTGCCACCAATTTAAGTATGTCAATGTAACGATTAAATAAACACTAGGTAGCAGATTTTCAAAGGACACCAGCAACATGCTGAGGCCCCATGGTAAGACACTTGGCTAGTATGTCAGGTGCTGACAGGACTGGCCTGGACCACAGACATACTGATGACTTACAAGCTTATTTAGCTATACATCTGATATGCATGAGTGATTCTTTGGTGACCCTCCAGCTAGTATTGAAGTGGCTGCCCTAACTGGTACACTCTGGTCCCATCATTATGGAGTGGTTCCAAGGTTTGCTTTGGAGAGCAGGGTAGATTGCCTGCAAAATGGAAAAGCTCTCTACCAGTCTGATTTTCCACATGGTGCTGAGTGTACCTGGCATAGTCCCCACTGTTGATAGCATGCAACGATCCTGCAAAGTCTGCCATGCATGCCTCAAGAGGACAGTTTGGACAAAGCAAACAAAATAAAGTTGACTGGCCACAGGGCACCAATATGTTACCAAAGACAAATTAATGCTCCAATTTCCTCAGCCCACAGGCCTTGTCAGAACTTCAAGCGTATGAAATCATGCACCTAAGTGCCTAAGAAATGTCTGAGAGCCCCATGGCCTGGCCATGCCAGGTTAGGTGAGTAAATTGTATGGAGCAACAGTTGAAAGCCACATTTGGCTGCTTCTGCCACTGCCACCTGTTCTGTGTGGATGGCATTGTCCTGGAGCCCTCTCACCTACTGATTTTCAAAGTGTGTCACCTACAAAAAAATGATGACAAACATTTGAGTTTTTGTGGACAGTGATATAAGGCTTTATAGTATACAGTTAAGCCTCAAAATGGGAGTTACTCCCTTGGTTTCCAGGTGAAGCTGAGAACTTTTGAAGTACCCTTGTATCAAAGGGATATATGGTCCCTCTAGTTGTGGTCAGAATATCAAGAATGGCAAGAATTGAAAGTGGCTTGGGTGCCTCTCATGTTCTTTCTACCTCTTCTGAGACACCCTTATTGTATGATCCATTTGGACAACACAATAACGGTCAGTTTCATTTAAAAAAGGCTCAAAAAAATGCTCTTTGCTATATTGGAAACTTCACATGTGGGCTCACCAATGGTTAGCATCTCTGAGTACCACTTACCTACCAGTTCAGCAAAATGGGGCAACAGATGTTCTGTTGAGGCAGAGCATATGCACCTAGAGCTGGTGAAGCAGAAGAAAATTCATCCACTCACAGGTGAATCTCTTTGCAGAATCGAGTCATTAAAGGATTTCTCCCGAGTATTAAAGGTTGTTCTCCCTAGCAGATACAAATGGATATCTGGGACAAAACGTGCTGCCCATTACCTAAAGTGATACCATTATCCAGCAGTCCCTGTAAAAAGGTTAATTCTTTGTCTGTGGTAAAAGTGTATGTGTCAGGTATTTTGGCTTATCCGAATACAGTAGGTGGGACCTCTTTTTGAGCTCATAAGCTCTTAGTAGCATTTCCAAAGAAAGCTAGGTGGGTCCATCCTCCATACTCCTTCAAGTTTCTCAGTCCTTTCTCTGTGAGACCACACAGCATGTTAATCTGAAATGAGTATCATTGGTATCAACTAAGCAGGTATGGTGGGACCATGCCTTGGTGATAAGCTTACCCTGCATATCTTGTTGGTCAGATGAACTTGGAGTAACCTTTTTGATGAATACTGGTTTCCTGTCTAAGTTTATTACCCAGGTTTTTGAACCAGAGGATTGACTTCTATGAAGGTCAGTCTGCAGAACAGTCCATTCTGTGTCCAACCATTCTTTTGTTATACCAGTTATTCCTCTATGTAATAACAGGGCACTCACATGTTTAAGCAAAGACTGGCTTACTGGGGGGACAGCCTGTGAACATCACACCAGACCATAACCTATAAACAGACTGGAAATCCACCCCATACTGTGACATGCCATTCTGCAAGAAGTGTTTAATTTTCATGGGCATTACACAAAGGTGTATGATAGGAGGTCTGTGCTGCAGCTACCTGGGCCTCACTCTGTACAGGCTCCAGGTTCTATATGACCAACATTGAGCCTCGTAATGGTTTAAGCAGGGAAATCATTTACAAACACCTTCCCAGTTGGCCATAGGAGAATTGGTTCCTCATGACCTTGTTACAGAGGATAAAACACCACCTCTGGCAGTTAAGAGTGTAGTGGTAAAAACAGGTAAATTTTGTTCCTTTCCTGTGTTGATTAAACTTTCCCACTTTTACTCACTTTATTGGTAGTTGAGTGCAATGGTTTGATGCATGTTGAAATGAAGTAAAGATGCATTATTGTTGTTTCTCTCATTAAATTTAATTATAAAACAAAATGAACATCAAACTGTAAAAAAGAGAAACTTTAAGTCTGTTCAAAAATGTCACAGGTTGTGCAAGTTCTTGATTAGTGATGCAAACATGGTCAATGACTGTTTCCATTCGCACTCGTTCACTCCTCCCCTGCGTGCGACACAGCACCATCTAAAATACAATTTCCTCCAACCTTTCACATTAAACAATAAACAACAAACATGAGCAGTCATATTATAATTTGAATTACAATAGAAACAAAATAAACAGACACATTTAGGGGCTATATTATAAATCAAAATAAATTAATGGCTCCTACAAAGAGGGCAAAACAGAATGCTAGTTACTAATGAAATCTTCAGGACAACCCTCAGGAGTCCCTCTAATGCACAACTGCTTCTGACACAATACGCCCAGAGAGAGTAGGGTTAGGGTTAGGGTTATTGCACAACAATTCGATAATAATAATAATACACATAATTTTTAAAATCCATCCTGTGTGTGTTTTCATCCTTATACAATTAATGTGCAACTGTTTGTAATGCAAATTTGATTTTCTGCATTACAGAGTCAGTAAAAAAAATAATTATAAACAATTTTAGATTTTCAAACATTTCCAACAAAAACTTAGATGTTACAGAAAATTGTTTGAATATGAGAAAAAAATGTAACATTACAAAATAGACTAATTCTCAGTAGTCAATTTGATAGTAGTATTTGTGACTGAATATCTCAAGCTGTCACTGTTGGCTTTCTCCTGTTTCCCTTATACCATAAGTAACTGAGGAGTTGGTATCAGTGCAGAAAAATAGCATCATGGTGCTGTCCCATCTCCAAATGGCTCAAAACCTAACCATAATTTTGTAATCAATATCAAGCTAAGGTAGTTTTAATAAACCTAAATGTGATATAACTTCAGTTTTATATATATATATATATATATATATATATACTACCAGTCAAAAGTTTGGACACACCCTCTCTTTCATAGGTTTTTCTTTTTGTTTTGTTTTCTACATTGTAAAACAATACTGAATACCTCAAACTATGAAGCAACACATATACTGAATTATGTAGCAAACAAAAAAGTGTAAAAAAAACAACAAAAAAACAAAATATGTTTCATATTTTAGATTCTTCAAAGTAGCCACCATTTACCTTGATGATATTATCGGCATTATCTTAACCAGCTTCATGAAGTAGTCACCTGAAATGCTTTTCAGTGAACAGGTGCGCCTTGTTAAAAGGTTATTAGTGGAATTTCTTACCTTCTTAATGCTTTTGAGACATGCAGTAAATAGTAAATGGTAAATGATAAAAATATAGTATTTATCTATTACAATATATGTAATACGAATATAATACGAATATAATCTACATCTGTATCAATACACAAAAAAGATATGAGTAATAAAACTTGAGAGTTCTTCTCAATGCTGAAGTCAAAATACATTAGCTAAACAGGGGGATCCATGTGAGTAATTGGTACACAGAGCAACGGATCTGATTCCATGCTTTGACCATTGAAAGTTTCCATCCATTTATAAGAGAATGAAATCCTGTCTATGGAGTTATAGGTTGAGTTTGGGAAATAGATACAGTTAAAGATATTTTCAACTAGTAGGAGTATAAACTATGATTAGGCTGGTAAAACATGATTTATTTGTAATTTATAATTTATTTGTATTAACAGATTGTCCCTACAATCTTGTGTATGAATTTGTGTACATGTAAAGTTGCCCTTGGCATGAAGGTAGAGGTGGTTGAATGCAATTGCAAGCATTTTCTAGCTCTAAATTATCAGACAGAATTAAATTAAACAATCAGGCAGAGATCATGAAAATCAAGCAGACAGGGCAATACAGAAGAAGCAAAGTCAGAGTCAGGAACAGGAAAAACAGAAAGACTAAACTAACAACAATAACTGGAGATGCACAGCAGAAAGGTGGCAAGACCCACAGTGCTCTCAAGTGTTGGGTTTAATTTCAAAGCATTCTTAAGCTTCCATTAATGTTTGCATTTTTAACTTACTGTATATTTGGCTAAACTATTCCTTTAATACTCACTGTATCCACTCCCAGCATCATGGCATCCCATCAGTTAATCATCAGTCATCCTGGCAGCCACTTGTCCATTTATTAAAGGGAGACACAACAAGAATGACAATGTGCTGGTGGTACTATTCCAAGTCGTGGGAATTGGCAGGAATGCAGGACAGATTTGTATAAAAAGTCATGAGTTGCTAGGTTGCGTGGGTAAACATGCTGCACTCCATATAGTTGGTCTATTAGCAAAGCAGGAATGTTGTTACAAGTGTATGTGTTCAGGATGGTTTCTAAATTCTAATGAGAGGAGGTGTGGCATTTGGTAGTAGATTAGACAAGGTTGCAGAGAACCTTGCCAAAAACCTCTATAGGGAGAAAACCCAGTATCTCTTCTCTGGTGTTTTCCATTATAGACTTTGGTGCGGTTCTTCCATGCCAGTGGTGATGGGCTGTTATTGGAAGACCTCAAATCTGGGGACTACAAGGTAAAAACTAGTTTCTCTGTTTGAACTTTGGTGACAAGGGGTGCTAACTTGCTAGGGGTGCTAGGTACCTAAACTCCTTTATCATTGCAGGTCCTGGAGGAAGAGCTGCGACTCAACAAGTGCACCTCCTTCGAGCTGATCGAGCAGTTCTTCCTGGAGAAGATATCCCAGCAGGTAGGCTATAGCTCCTGGGCTTTGACACGCATCCTGCAGAGAGAAAAGGTGTTGATTAGAAACTGGGTCATCACAAAGAGTTTCCTTCCTCTCATGATTATTTCCTCTTCTGTAAAATGTCTTTTGCATCAGGTTTAACATATTGAATATGGTTGTTATTTTATAAAGAGTTGTTTATTTTTATAAAGAAAGATACAGTAGTTAGGATAATATTTAGATGTAATCTAATTAAAGTAAGCATAAACCTGCCAATATTTACACATTGTCTAAGGTCTGTAGTACTCTTTATGTCATTAATACAATGGATCTACATTTCAGCGAATCTTGAAGCACACTCGATTTGGGCGTATTAGTGTTAAATGTTACTATGATGCTCCTGAACAAAGACTCACCGTGGAGATACTGCATGCAGCTGATCTTATTGCCCTGGATGCTAATGGTGAGTCTGCACCTAGACTGACCTTCACACTAACATTTCCTGTCCTGTAGAGCTAAATCCAATCTCAGACATTTACTTGTAAACTGCAGTCTTCTAGTTCTGTGAATTACAAAATCATATGGTTAGCACCAAAGAAAAGAGTTTTGAATAACATTCAAAACTCTTACCTAACCCTAACCCTAACCCTCTAACCCTAACCCTAATCATCAGTTATCTTATTTGTGGTTGAATCATCATGGGTCACCTCTTTTTTTTCTCTTTCAGGTCTTAGTGACCCATTTGTCATAGTGGAGCTCTGCCCTCACCATCTCTTCCCTAACTCCAGGAGTCAACGCACACAAGTGAAGCTGAAAACTCTGCACCCAGTTTTTGATGAGCTCTTTTACTTGTAAGTAAAAGTAACTGTAAATAAGTAAGTAACTGATTACCAAGGTAGTATGTAGAAAACTATCCTTTTCAGCAGGAATATTCTCTTATCTTGATGATATCTCCACAGTCATGTAAGCCCTGAGCAGTACAGACACAGGTGTGCTTGCCTCACCTTCACTGTGATGGATTATGACTGGCTGTCAACCAATGATTTTGCTGGTGAAGCAGTGGCCCCCCTGAGTGACTTCTGTTGGCCAGGCCGACCCAGTGCCACTGCTGCAGGGAAAACTCTGCAGCCTTTTATCCTACATCTTTCCCGTCAGAAACCAAGCGGTATGATACCTCTTCCACTCTCTGAAGATGCATAATAAAAAAAGAACTTTAACAACATTAAGCCCTATCCGAACAGTTTTAAATTTACTGGAGTAATATCCGGCAGCACGGTGGTGCAGTGGTTAGCACTGTCGCCTCACATCAAGTTCGATCCCCGCGTCACCCAGGGTGCCTTTCTGTGTGGAGTTTGCATGTTCTCCCCGTGCATGCGTGGGTTTCCTC
>JAQQZX010000023.1:30760878-30773599 GCA_030068355.1 Notoglanidium maculatum | reverse complement strand
TATATACTTTTGTGAAGCTGCTTTGAGACAATGTCTGTTGTTAAAAGCGCTATACAAATAAAATTGAATTGAATTGTTCTTGTGAGCTCCTAGTTCTGCTGTGTACAGTCTCCCTCCAGGTCAGACTCTGAGAAATGTGGTCTTCAGGAGCTGACAGTGTACCAGCTGAGGCATCCTCAGCCTTCTGACTGAAGGCTACACTTGCTCACATATGATACCTTTTCTTAAAATATTCAAGACTGCCAAACAGGTTATGTTGGTCTCAAACTCTAACATCTAATTCTTTGTTTTTGAAATTATACCATTTCCAAAAAAAGCTGTTCTAAAAGTATTGGATATGTATTGGGTTGATGATGATTGACTCCCATCAATATTAACATCAGCATCTATGAGAGCTTATTTGTTATAGGTGTTGTTAATGTAATTTCTCTCTAACTGCTTGTGATGTTGCAAAGCATGAGAATTATAACTGGAGTCACCACCAGGTGTCCTCAAAGGGCCAGAAATACCTAACACCTATTTTGCTGGAAACTAGGTGGCGCATATAGAAGTCGAGCAGTGGTATTAGCAGATTCCAGTAACAGGATTTACAGGATTTCCAATAAACAGTATGCATTGTTTATTGTTTTATACAGATCAACGTTTAGAAACATTCGGTCAGACATCTTGGTATTTTTCCTAGCAAACCTTTGCAACACAACCCAAAAATAAAGCAACATGCTATGTGAGATTAAGACAGAACACAGATACCCAGTTATTATCCTCAATTTGGCCACCAATTTGATGATTCTACATGTCAACAAAATAATGAGATGTGCTTGTTTACCACACACACCATTTAATCAGGCTCTGAAATGTAGTTCCCTTTTCCTGAAAGACAATTAAAGCAGAAAAAAAACAAACAAAACAGCACCACATACTACATACAGTACACATGCATGCAAAATCACATAGTCTGAAGATTGTTAGTTATGTCTTAGTGGCAAAAACTAAATAAAATAAAATAAAAAATATTATTTTCGTCAGCAGCACACACAATAAGTTATATTACAGAATTGGACAGAGCTCAGCTTTTTATAGAACAAATATGCAACAGCAAAATCATGAAAATGTTATCTCTTCATTGTTTTTTGATTAACTACTGATAACCAGCAGCCATGTTCTTAATAAAAGTAATATTTTCATTCTGGGAATTATTTTCAAATCATGTCGTGGATAAGCATAACATGGTGAAAATGAAGGTTTATGATTCATTCATATAATTGTGGAATTCTGAATATTCTAATATACTATATGCTATCATGACCACTGAAATATCTTTTAATGTCCTTCCAAGGTAAACCTAGATTGCAGACATTTTGTTGCTCGTATCACAGCTTCCTCCCAGCAGCCTAGTTAATTATTATTAGCTACAGAGCCAAGCAAGCAAAATGACTGCAGGAGGATAAAACTCAAAGATTTAAGAGTGTTGCTGAACACTTAAAACATTTTATTTATTGTTAAGTTAGCTACCTAGCTTCCAAAATTTGAGCCAATCAATATGCCCTTGTTGTTGAAATTGTACCCACTGTTACTGCATTGTTTTAGCTAACTAATAATATTAACCAGTTAGTTATATGTCAGTGTTAAACATCTATTGTTTATTTTTGCTAAGTAGCTAGTTAATGTGATAGTGGCTTATGGTTATAAGGAGACAGGAGGATCAAAATACCAGCTTGAGAGTTTTCTTAGTCATGATATAATGGACATGGACATGATATAATTATGATGTCACCATGTTATCATAAGTTTCAAAGTTTCTGATATCATTGTGATGTCTCATCACTGTTACATCTGTTTGTGATCTTTAAATGATGTCATCGTGATGTAGTATACACATGCATTCAGACGAGTTATTTGACGCCATGCATGCGCAGTTGTGTTGGCCTAAAGTGACACCTGCTGCATGTCTGAATACTGAAGCCCCAGCAAATCAGACTCCCAGTTGATAGTTGATAGTTGATACTCCCAGTTCATCATAGTTATGAAAATTACTTGTTAGTAGTCACAAAAAGGTAAATTACATTTTTGTGACTACTTCTGACTGCAAACTTCTGACCGCACTCAACCCAATACTTACATTTTCAGCTTATTATCTAATAGAAATCAAAGGCCACCTATATTTTTCACTACAATGTAGTAAATTCTCTGACTAATCCACATAAACATGCCAATTTCTTGTCAATCGGTTATTGATCACATTCTTACTATCATCCACCAGCTATGATATCATATTCATATCAAAACTATGTCACAGTGTGAAGATAAGATCATGATGCGATTTCAAATTGATGTCACAGTGATATCATAGACTTCTCATACTGTGAGATCACAGTTGAGGTCACTGTGAGATCATCATGAGATCAAATTCCAGACTGGGTGTGTTCTGTACAAGTGCTTATATCATTTAGTTGAATTCAGTAATATTATTAGCCACATTATTTCAGGACATAATGTGTTTCTGACAAAACAACTAAACATACTAAATATTTGTAATGTTCAGATAACATTTGCTGCACAGTGTGCGGTCTGTTGGCACACACTTACATTCCACCTTTTAAAGTTAAATTTGTAGAAAGTACAGAAACTAGTTTAGTTAGTAATTTGTTGAATTACTTGGAACCCACTGCTGACATGCTGTGGATTTTTTTGCCAGCTCATCACTCATCACTCATAAACTGAACTCAGAGCTGGTGCAGGGTGGTACAATCTGAAGCAGGCACGTGTGAGGAATATGGTTTGCTGAGACTCCCTTTACATGTTTTCTGTGCTGACTAGCAGCAGCTCATAAAGTCAGCTATGGGCTATTAATTTCTAAGTAGCTCCTGCTGGAGGTCAGGCCCTGTTAGGCATTACAAGCGGTGTGTTGGCCTTCACGACACTGCACACCTCCTTGCCTGCTTACTCAATCTGTCATTATGACCAACAGCTCAAGGTACAGTTAGGGATTGCCCAGATATTAGATCGGTTATGCGCTTTGTAGTTCTAATAGGCATATTCTGTTTGATTGAGGGGGAACTATGGTGAGCTGTGATTGCATTTTCATTCTGGATCATAGCAATGAAGATAACTTTCAGCATGCGGTACACATCAAGACATGCTGGAGCAGGCCCAGGCCTGTAATGTAATAAAACATAAGTGCAAAGGACTTTCAGAATAAGTGTTTTTGGGATGAGGGAAAAGAGGAATAATGCCTTCTGGCAGTGTATAGGTACTGTAAAGAAATTGGTATGCAGTGCTCAGGCTGAATGTCTCTGATTAAGTGCTCTGCAGAGACAGCTCAAGTGCACACTGTCATTAAAGCAAAAAGAATATGTACCAAATACTATGAAATGTAAATAGTTTGAAGATTCTAATTTTCACTCAAGTTATTGCGTATAAGTTTTACACAATGTAATGAAAACATCTGTATTCATTGAAAAAGAATGCCAAATAGAAGCATTTTCACTATTGCTCTTATGTAAGATATATACTATGTACCAGGATATTATTGTTTCTAAAGACTTGGAGAGGTATAATTTGGACATATCCAATTCCCACCTGTCGCATGACATCTACCTAGCAGGGAGGGCGAAGGCTAACAGGCACTTCCTCCAACAGCCAGCCACATCTTTACAAACAACTGCACGTGCAATGCCAGGGGGCAGAGTAACAAACTCAGAGGACATACGCCCCCTTCTGTACACATGCTCTCACAGACACCCATGATTGCTAGTGTCGCTGTGAGTGACTAGGGAGAGAGAGTATTCCACCCTGAGAGGTGGGCAACTTTGCTCTCTGAGCTCCCAGCCTGGGGCGGCAACGGCATCCCCAGGATTCAAACTCGCGATCCCCCGTATGATAGGGTGAATGTTTTTCTGTTGCACCACTTGGAAGCCTGTATTTTGTCTTTTAACAAGAATTAGAACATCCCAATTTACTCTAAAATTCATTTGTCTTTCTGTGGAACTCAAAATTTCAGGCTTTTATTTTTTTAAGTAAACATTTTATTGTGTTAGGAAGTGTGGTATATTAAAAAGTCAAAAATGGGATTAAATTATGAAAATCTAACAAAAAAAAAGTATTAAAAATCAAAATGGAATAAAATTATTAGAGATGAACCCATATTATCATTTACGTCATTTAGCAGACACCCTTATCCAGAGCGACTTACATATATCTCATTTATACAACTGAGCAGTTGAGGGTTAAGGGCCTTGCTCAAGGGCCCATCAGCAATAGCTTGACAGTACTGGGATTTGAACTTACAACCTTCCAATCACTAGTCCAATGTCTTAACCACTGAGCTACCGCTGCCTTATCATACACCCAAGTGAGGAGGTAAATGCTACAGGTTAAGTTAGGAAGCGCAGGTAAGGGGCCCAGTACAGACCATTTCCAGAAATAACGTTGCTGATTTAGTGCACTGGAAACAGGAAGTAAGACATAAATTACAGCTTGATGTATATATTATGAAAAAAAGGGTACAAGGGCCTCCAAAGTAAAGAGCAAAGTAAATGAGCAATACTGAAAGCAGAGAATACAGCTCAGCAAAAACAACGGAAATATACTAATTAGGAAAAGTCAAGGCACTGAAAACCATGAAAGAAGCAGGAGGGGCCCTCCTAAGATTTGTATAAAACTCTGTGGTCAGCCTTGTGATTTTGGTCTGCTTTTGAATGAGACACGTTCTTTGATGAAGTTGACTCAGAAGACCTCGTCCTGGGCGAACTCTGACTGATGTTTGCAATAAAGCTGCTATATGCTTACCACCAAAAAGGACTCCAGCTAACTGTTTAAATTCATTAAGTTTGGTTTATTAAGATAATATGTTATAAGGTTAAGATAAATTAATTGTTGATTACAGAACACTAATTGATTTTTTGAAGCAATAGAAATAACAAGGCCTGTAGAAGGAGACCCCATCCTGGGTCTTTCTTATAGCCACAGAGGTCTTTTTCTCCATTCATTAGAAAGGAAACGTGACTATCACGTTGAATGTGGAGAAACTGGTCTGTTCAAGGTAAGAAGAGGGAAAGGGAGGAACGTCAGCAGAGTGCACTGTTCAGGGGTGGCCCCTGCTTTTAACGAGACTCTGATCCTCCAGGACTTCTTCTGCTCTGAAGCAAATTTCATCCTCCCACAGACATCTAACACTGAAAGAGGCTGTTTGTGATGCAGCTTGGTCCTGCTTTTCTATTCCTCTTATTCCTGCAGTGAATGAGAGCTGATCTTTTCTTACCTGTATCAACACTCAAGCACAGGATTATGGTCATGATATCGCAGCAGATGTGTTTACTCTGGATATTTATGTTCCCTGAGCTGTCATTAACTACAGGGCTGCTTTGCTCAGATCATGTTGAAACTTGCTTGGTGGAAGTTGGACTTTTTTAGTGGAATCCCCCTGTTTCTTTACAGTGAGCAGCTCAAAGCCACTGTCATCAAAAGTGATGATGAGATTTAGCCATTTATAATGAAAACCGTTAGTAATCCAATTATGCTATTGAATGCAAGTGGTGATTAGAAAGGAAGTTGTGAAATAGCTGCAGTTTAGAAGAATGTCCATGAAACTCCACTTTCTCCTAGCATACTTTGTATACAGTCTCCCCCAGGGGTAGAAAAATACCGAGAATTGATACTTAAAGGGGTCGGTTCACTATTCCTTATCCTTTCTTTCCTTTATGACCACTCGTGAGACAGCCAAGGCCGGTTACATACAAACATTCAAACAAAAACTTAATGGATCAGACAAAATATCTTCAATTTCACATTACAATTTAAGATCTATGCCTTAGGATTGCTGTGGATTGTTTTTGCAATATCACTACCCTTGAAAATGGCAACTCACTATTTGACACAAATGATTCTGGGAAGGGCCGGCCCCTTTAAGTGAAAGTATAAATAATGTGTCAAAATCTTACTCAGTTAAAAGTGGAAGTATCCAACCAAAAATGTTCTCAGATTTTAACTGATGAAAGTAGGTTAATGTCATGTTTTCATGTAAAAAGTAACTTCTTAGCTTTTAAATTACTTAGCTAAAACTGTTAGATTTTTTAAATTATTATTATTTTTAAGTAACATTGCTTCAAAATAGTTATTCAATCTCTGGAAGTTTGCAGAAAAAAAGGGCTTTGGCAAAAGTAAGATAAGCCTTTTTTTAAATCTTGGTTAGGAGTGGTTTTTGTTTTGTAACTCTCCCATGGATCCCATTTTTGCTTAGTCTCTTTCTAATTGTGGAATCACGAATGCTGCCTTTATATGGGATCTTCTGTGACTTTGTGACATCTTTTATGTGCTCCTGGAGGAATTTTGGTTGGCCAGCCACCTCTAGGAAGATTTAACACTGTTCCGATTTTCTCCATTTGGAGATAATGGCTCTCACTCTGGTTTGCTTGAGTCCTTCTTTCTCATTTCGTCTGGAATTTATTTTGATCACAGGAAAGTGTGCTGCTTGTTGTACCTTTTAGCCTACTTCACAAATGATGTTTAGATTCAACGGGGCTGGAAGTAATCAAGCCTGGGTGTGTCTAATTAAAGCCAATTATTTATTAAATTTGATTAATTGTTTGATTGGATAACTTTTTTTGCTTTAATAAGTAAACATGTAGATTATTTAAAATCAGTGCTTTCTGTTCAATAAATGTCTTTATTTTTATACTGTTTTTGTGAAGCTCTGAAACAATTATGAGTGATAAATACGTCAAAAATAAAAGAAATCAGGAATATGGTACTGATTATTTAAAGGTCCACTATGTAGGATTCAGTTGGTTGCAACCACCTGAACCCCCTCTCTTACCCCTCCCTCTCCAAGCGTGCAATAGAGTGTACGGTGGTCATCAGGTGGCCGTAGCGTACTTCCAAGTACTTACATTCACACTCTCTTACTTCTTCCATGCTAAATAATAAGTATGATCCTCTATTTTTCACAATTTGGCTTCTCAAACTTCTTATCCAGCTCCAGCAAACACTGATTCCTCTTCTTTCTACTTCCTTGTCTTCCTTTTTTCTTCTTTGTCTTCCTTCTGGTGCTTCCTTATGGATTCATGCTGCCGCTTGTAAGAATGCAAAACGCAGAAGGTGCTCTCTAGGAGTTTGTCCATTCTGTGCTACTGTAGCGGGGCAACATGGTGGCTCCGTAGAGGTGGACCCGGTGCCTTTATATGGGAACGGTAAATATAAAAAAAGCAAGAGTAACTCACTGTATAAAGTGTAAGCCAGTGGAGTGAGAGGATGAGCCAAAGGTTGTTGTTGCACATACTGTTGTGAGGATCAGGCATATAAATGCTTACAGTAATACAGTCTAGTCCACTCTGCCTCCCTTATCACATACTCATGTTTGTTCTTCTGCTCCAGTAAGCAGCCTTCAGGGCTTTAACTGCTGAACCGAAAAGTTCTGCTTTAAATTTGCCTCTTACCTCTTCAGCAACATGAAGCCTTGAAATTGTGCTAGATACCAGAACTGTGTGTTTCATCTCTAATTCACACTTTCACATAAGTGTGGAGTGTCACATACTGTATTAAAATGTGCAGGAAGGAACATTGTGTCTGGTCCATATGTGTGGTAATACCACAATAATATATTTAATTCATTGATGTTTATTGCAACTGTGAGCTTACAACAAAATTTATAATAAACAGGTAAGACATTTTGCCCATTTTTTAACTTAAAAAACTTGCTCAGTGATCTTTAATCTGCTGTTCTAAGGGCCACTCTAGTCTTACTTGATTGCACAGGACTACCAGTCCTGTATTTCACCACCATCCACCCCATTTACCACCTGTCTTGTCAACAGTTGGTACACAGAATGGCTTTTTTGTAATGGTGTAATCTTGAAATAATTTCCTTTCCAACCTGTCCTGGTTATCTACAAGAAGGCCATTAGTGGGTCACGTGGTCAGTCACAGAGCCCCTAAAGATCCCTTTGATGTTTGGTGCATAGAGAAAGGTCTCCATGAACTCCACCACAGAAAGAAGAAGAATGTCATTTGGTGACCATGGCTGCAGCTTCCTGGTTCACCCTGAGGTCAGTTAATCAAGCTAAAGCATCAGACATTTACACAGTTAGATTCAAAACCATTTTAATTAGGCCATAGAAATGTTCTAAATCTGAAAGTAAGTAGAGGAAGTGCATTTCTGTTCTTTTCTTTCTTTTCGTAAATGTTTAGTGCACAGATTACATTAATACATTAATTGGCTGTGGTTTAGCTGAGAGTCAGGAGGTACATGTGAGAGGTACTCACAGTGTCATGAGGCATTTTTTTAATTTTACAATAATATGAAATTAAATAGGTAGAGCTTATGAAACCTTATATAACTGAGGGCTTCAGCAACCCACACACCCAAGGTGCTCAAACAGAGGGGGCAATAAATATGCTACAAGGCTGTTTATTAATTTATTAATTTATTTTTTACAAAATGTACTAGCTTAGTAAGAATTAACATGCATGATATATATATTTGGTCGCAGTTTTTTTTAATCAAGCTAAAGGTGTGCTTTATTGGTTACATTTTAAATGCTGCCAAAACCAAATTTAATTATATACATTAAATAGAATAAACAATAGTAAAAAGGTAGTACATTAAAATATAAAGATTTAGCATTTTTAATAAAAAGGAAGTGATTTGTTGTTTCTTAACTTATAGAAAGCAGAAGCAGAATCAGAATATCTTTATTGTTATTGTAACAGGCACAACGAAATGCAAACGATACTGAATACTGTGAACATATTGTATGTTTAAGTAACAATGGTCATCTTTCATTTAATTGATTCATTTTTAGAAGAAGAAGAAGAACTCTTATTGCACATCATTCTGGTCAGGGACCTAACCCTAGGTGTGAGCCAGAAATACACTGGCTAGGATACACATTCATCACAGGGCACCATGTTAGAAATAGTTAGAAACACACACACAATGTTAGAAATATTCAAGGAGAAACCTGAACCACCTGGAGACCACTGTGCTACCTACTATTAAATATTTTGGTCTAATCCGAATATATTGTATATTTTAATTATAACGCAGTTTAATACAAATCACATTGCAGAGTCATAGTTTAAAGGTATAAATGTGCATATGTGTCTGATATTTCCTTAGTATTAGACCACACATTCTGTGTTAACTGTGTTGAGCTTCTCCTTTCATGTCTTTTTTGCTCATACATTTGGCTAACTGAATTTGTGTGTTTGATATTTGGCTTTTAATCTTTGTTTTGTTTCATCCCCCTTTTTCAGCTGGCCTCCAGGGGGCACTGATGCAACCAGCATTGCTTGAGGAAGCAAGTGGAAGACTTCTGATGAAAGCAGAGCAGCTGTCCAAATGTTATTTCAGCATTTTTTCAAAACACACGGAAACACAATGTTTCAGAAATGATCGTGCTCAGATTTCTCATCTCCCTCTGAGAATGGAGAATTTTTTTCATGCTGAACACACATGTCCAAAACATAGCTTATCATGTTTGTTTATGTGTAACTGAGATCTATACATTATGTAGTCAGGTATGCTTTCTTATTTTCTGTGTTAATTCTATTTAAGTAAACCGTACGCAACATTCATCAACCCAGAAAACCTTTACAGAACTGGAGCCCCACTCATCATGTAATTAAAATAGTAACATCACCACAGGCCAAAATAAGGGAAATTTACAAATCACTCAGCTGGAGCTCCAAGCATTGCAGTATTTATTGTCATTTTGTGCTTAATAGGATCCTGTTACACTGAAAACTACTCATGTAGAAGGGATATTTATCACATGCCCTGTACAACAAAACATGCATGCTAGGTTGATGCTGTTCACCTCACAGGGTCAAAGTTTGCAAGCACTGGGATATATTTATGTGCATGTGTGTGTGTGTGTGTGTGTGTGTGTGTGTGTGTGTGTGTGTGTGTGTGTGTGTGTGTGTGTGAGTGTGAGAATAAGGCATATCCCTCTGGCTTTAATTGTGAGGGGGATATTTGTTTGGAAAGAAGAATGCAGCTGGGACAGCATCTGGATCCTGATGCCTTCAAGTAGACTATCTGGCTCGGCACCCTGCAGAGTCTCATCACACCCTTAAAAAATCTCTCTATGCCTTTCTCTGTTCTGGTTAAATCTCTTTCTCTCCACTTATTTCACTCCATAGGAGCCTTCCTGTCCCTGTATTCTACTATTTCTTTCATTACCTTTAAGGTTTTGTCTGCCTATTTTCCCTTTTAGCACTTGAGGAAATATGATACTTGTCATCACAAGGGCACAGTGCACCAAGGCACATGAATAGATGCTGATGCTGACATTAATACAGATAATCAAAATACATTAGCCATAAATAGCCATTTTTGTAAGCCTTTAACATGTTTTCCTAGAAAAAAAGATCAAAACATCAAAGCAAAGTCTGTTTCCTTGAAGAAAGAGGATGAAGGGTAAAGCAGGCGCACATACTCATCAGTGTTCATTTAGCAGCATTCTTTTAGAAGAAGAAACATCTACATCCCAGGCTACAGGTTTTCCTGCCAGCTGTAAGATAATAACATATATGCAAATATGTTGTCAATTTGATTCAACTTTAATGTAAAACAAACAGCATGAAGCAATTAATAACAACCACTGAGCTGAAAATAACATGATATTTTATACTTTCATTCCTATTCTTAGAGCCGCTAGGAGAGAATGGAAAGTGAGCTCTGTACTTTGTACTTTGTGTCCAAACATGACAACACTCATGACAATCAATATGTTGCTTCACTGACATAGCTGTAAACATTACCAAATGGCTTCCAGCAAAGAAGACTGAGTAAAATCTGACTGAAAACTCTGACTCTCTTCACACACACTCACTTGCAGAAATAGTTTTGTTCTGATTACTAAAGGAGTTAAGAGAATGATGATTCACAAGATTACACAGGCATATGGATGATGCAACTCTTGGATTTATAATGCAAATCATCCAGCATTATAATAGTAGAAAGGGTCTTTTTGAAAGGTTTCTGTCTGTAGTTCAATAAAATTGCTTAAAAAACTGTAAATATAATATGGAAGTAAACACATCAGAAACACAGACACTAAAATACAGAGGATTTTAGCTGCGTTTCTCTCAGATTTCATCGAGTGCGAGGTGATTTTCTGTGTTTTAGGCCGTGTTCTCTGATAGCAGTGGCATGTTTCTTAGCAATCACAAACACTCGAGTGTACAATATGATTATGACAGAAAGTGGAAATATAAATGAAAATACAAGATCAATTATAGACCAAACCTCATTGAGAAAGTAAATACACTCACTAGGGCACAGTACAGAACTTGTGAAATTTCCATTGAAATATATGAGTGCTAATATATAGGCCCACACCACAGACCACTCAAAAATAACTACAACACACGTAATCCTCACAGAAACACTGTTTATTTAGAGAAAGAGGCTAGGAGAAAGTGTGCTGAGTGCAAGCAGGAACTCCGGCAGGGCTAGCTATGACAGCATAACTTAAAGGGAGAGCCAGCAGGTAACACAGACACGAGGGCCCCCTGGGACGTAAAGCGGCCAGCCACTCCACCGTCATCACACCTGAGTGAACCTGAGTGTCGCTGGGTGGCGACAGCATCCAAACATCCCACTTAACCAAAACACTCCCTGCCCGAGAACCCTCCAGATCTGCTCCTTTACCTAATAGAATAGAATAGAATGCCTTTTATTGTCACTATACGCATGTACAATGACATTAAAAGCAACTCCTTCAGTGCACACATATATGTAGAACACAAAGACAGTTGAAAAACAAGTAAATAAACAAGTAAACAAATCTGCAAAAAATTTCAAAAGTTGCAAAGAAATTGCTATACATGTATGGAATGAAATAAATAATTATTGTACTATTGGCTTATTGCACACAATTTAAATATTGCACGATAATAGTGATCATGTGCAGTAGGTAGTGGCTGTTGGAGCCTGAGAGTAATGATATTGTACAGTAAAGTTGATTGACAGAAGGAAGTCCAGGGTTTAGGGGTGTTAGACTGTGCAATCAGTGCATGTGTGAGTTTAGAGTGGTTATGGCTTTTGTGGAAAAAACTGTTCTTGAATCTGTTATAGAAGGATATTAACAAAAGGCTTGGCTAAACAAATATGTTTTCAGCCTAGATTTAAACATTGAGACTGTGTCTGAGTCCCAAACACTAATTGGAAGGCTGTTCCATAACTTTGTAAGGGCTTTGTAAGTTTCTGCCCCCTGCTGTAGCCTTCACTATTCAATGTACCAACAAATAGTCTGCACCTTTGGATCTAAGTAGTCATGGGGGATCATAAAGGAACAGAAGTTCACTCAGATACTGAGGTGCGAGACCATTCAGTGCTTTGTAGGTATTTTATAATCTGTGCAAAATTTGATTGGGAGCCAGTGCAGTGTAGATAAAATAGGAGTGATGTGCTCATATTTTCTTGTTCTAGAAAGGACCCTCGCTGCTGCATTTTGGACTAACTGGAGCTTGTTTATGCTCCTACTGGAACATCCATTAAGGCATTACAATAATCTAACCCTAGAGGTGACAAAAGCATGAACTAGTTTTTCTGCGTCATGCAGTGACATCATATTTTTTTATCTTAGCAATATTTCTGAGATGAAAGAAGGCTGTCCTAGTGATATTATCTACATGGGCTACAAATGGCAGATTGGAGTCAATAATCACACCAAGGTCTTTTACTTTGGCACATGGTGAAACAGAAAGGCCATCCAGA
>JAQQZX010000023.1:30749511-30760778 GCA_030068355.1 Notoglanidium maculatum | reverse complement strand
TGAAGCTGCTTTGTGACAATTTCTGTTGTTAAAAGTGCTATACAAATAAAATTGAATTGAAATTGAATTAGAGAACATTTGAAAGCATCCAATATTTTAGTTTTGAGTATTGACAGTTAATATTCTTTAGTGGTGTCAATAGTTTTGCCACATCGTTGTTTCTCCAGGTGACTGAATGGAAAATTTTTACTGTTGTGTAGATAATTCTGGAGTTGAGAGGGTTCATGCATAGGTTAATATGATAAGCAGGAATTATCCAAAAGACCAAAAAGTTTCACTTCACATGATAAACCCTCTAAATTCTTAACTGGGTTAGGAGTGAGCTGATTAGAGTCTCCTATCTAAACCAGCCCTCACAAAATCTGCAAATGGTGACCCGTTTAATGCAGCTGAATTTGATTTTAAACCCAGAATTTATCCAAAACTTTGATAATGATTATGGTTGATGTGTTATAATGAGGAAATTGGTGAGGCACACACTACCAAGCATTGCCTCAGCAGCCTTGAAGTAGAACAATGAGGCCCAGTGATGCCTATCTAATGCAGGGACAGGGTTTTGGTCTAACAGGATGAGAAAAAAACAGTGACCGTTCCCAACAATGGGGAGCCAGGAATCTCTGTGGTCTCAAAAAACAGGATGTTATTCTTAGCCCAAATTCAACACTTCCTTCTTGTATTTTGAAATGGTATTAAATTGTGCATTGGAAGGTGGTAAAAAGGAAAGAAAATATACAATGTAAATTAACTGGTCAGGTATCTAATCTTTACATACTGCATAGTGTGGACCAATGGTCACATACAGCAGCCAGACAAGGCAAAGATGCCCCAAAACTGGATCTGTGTTTGGACATGCATGCCATAGAGCTTTCAGCCTGCTTCACTTATATAAGGAATGTCTCTATGCAACCAGGAGCCAAGTAGGAAGACACACACTTGGATTCATGCCACCATGTGTGTAGAAGAGTGGGATAGTGAGTATAGCTGTGGGATTTATAGTTGTATGCGTGGGTGTGCATGTATCTTTATGACTCCAAAGGTTTGTTGATGAATTAGAGCATTGGTATTATGGCTCAAATATTTATTTTTCTTTTAATTTTTTCAAAGTAACACAGTGATTCTACCATTAACCCATTTATTTTTATCTATTACACCAACTTCTGAGCCTTTTGAAGCTTTGTTTAGCTCCTAAAGCCAAAAAGCTCAAATAACAGATGTTCCTTTTATGTTGACCGATAGGAATAGAATAGAACAGAAAATAATAGAAGACAGACATAATAGAGTAGATCCTTTAGTATCTCACGCAAATATACAAATATAAAACAGTAGCAGTCTATGAACAGTACAGTGCATACAGTGTGTGCAAGTCAGTTAGTAAATCAATCAGCAGAACTGATCCACTAGTAACTGTCATGACTACATAACAACATTGAAGATGTACATAGCAGCAGGAGTCAGTATTTATAAATATCAGATGTTGTAGATTTCTATTAAGGTGTCATAGTGTTACTGACAAACTGTTAAATTCCAGTGCCAGGGTGTATACACAATATAAACACAGCAGTGCATAATTATAAAGTGATACATAATAATATTTCAGCCGTAACAGCATTCACACATGTTATTGTGTGACACTGTGTGTGTTACCATCTGGAGTGTCTACATGGTGTTTACCAGAGCAGTGAGGGTGTGAATATGTGGAGTATACTCTATAGAGGATTCCTTCCACATTGATAGCTCTAGGAATGAAGCTGTATGGGAAAATGCAGGTCTGTAGTGCTAGATGGATGCAGCAGCTTTGGGAGGCAACTTGGCTTTCTTCAAAATTATTGCCACTGCTACAATATATTACCTACCTGGCTAACATTAAGAAATGCAGATCCTTAAAACTGCCCATTCACTTCTCATAATCTTTACTCATGTATAGCCATCAAATTAGTTCAAGTTCAAGTGGCTTTATTGTCATTTCAACCATATACAGATGATATAGTACATAGTGAAACGAGACAACGTTCCTCCAGGACCAAGGTGCTATATATAAGACAACACAGAAGTACAAAAGTGCACATATGCAACAGAAGACAACATAAAGTGCATGTGTGCAAACATGGCAGAGACAACATAAAGTGCAAATCAGCTATCTACCAAATAAAAACAGTCATTTTTTGTATGATTGTTCATTGGCTCTCTATGGAACAGAGTTTAAATGTTATTACCCAGGATGCATGCTGATGCTGCCAAATGCAGCTATTGTCCACATGAAATGCCTCTTTATCTATGTGTAGCTGGCTATCCATCCTCGGTCCTGTATCTTTTATCTTACTGTATATATTTTTTCTTTTGCCATCTTGCCTAAATACAGACTCATATGTGTTTGATGATAAGTGTTAGCCTGGCTAAAGAAACAACAATAAGATTTGAATTGAGCTAAATGATGACATAAATATGTGACTCACACATGTTATTAGTACGCTGACCATAGTGAGGAGTTCAGCTACACCAATGGTGTTAATGGATATTTTAATATTTTATGAATATCTGGATGATTGAATGGCTTTCAATTTCTGAAACAAATAACACATACAATGCATGAGATATCAAAAAATGAAGCACAAGTACTTATTTCTTTTCACTTCAGGATCACACAACTTTACATTTCCATGCTATAAGGCAATTTATCAGTAAAAGATACATTATTCATATAGCTCAAATAAAACTAAATGTGTTAAATAATTTCCTGAAGGAAATATTGGTGCTTGCAAATTTAAAATAGAATGACAGATAAATAGATAGTTAGACAGACAGAGAGAGAGAGAGAGAGTAGTTAGATATTCACATAGAAAGAAAGCAAATAATATGTAGATAGATAGATAGATAGATAGATAGATAGATAGAGAGTGAGTGATAAAGAAATGAAAGAGATGGGAAAGCTAGATATTAACATTAGCAGTTAGGTCTTGAAAAATGAACTGAAGTTAATTGGGAGAAATGTGAGGGATAAAAAAAGAAAGCAGGGGTAATAGAGGAATGAAAAGACATGGAGTGCTTAGTAGTGTTGAACAGAACATGTCTAGTAAGTTTGGAGGTATTATTTAAAAAATTTACTATATGGGAGTAGTTTGAAAAATTTCCCATTCAAATTCTACAGGGAAAATTGTATATATAGAGGAATAAAAAAGAGGGATGCAAGATGAATATCCAAAACAAAAACATGAGCGCACTTTTCCTCAGCATTTCACAGTTGGAAAGAGGTTCCTACTATAAAATCTCTTGAAGTCGTTAAACCTTGAAAAATGAATTGAAGTCAATAGGAGAAAAGCAAGGTCTGAAAAAGCAGGAGTGATAGTGGTATGAAAAGACATGGCATGCTTAGTAGTATTGCCCATAATTGTATATATGGCAGCAGTTTGGAAAAGTCCCATTCAAAGTCTATGGGAAAAAATAGATGGATGGATAAAAAATAGGGATGTAAGTGGAGTATCAAGACAGAAAGCATTAAAATAATGGCTTTAGCGCCATGTGCAGGCACATAATCAACAGTGGAGAGTGAATTACATATCTCTGTGGTGTGACAGTGAAAAGGTTAGATGGGAAAGATGGGTGCTTTTTTGTCCAGACCACAATTACAGAGATAATGCTAAAGCTCTAGACGCACAACTTTATTTGAAGCCTCAGAGACATACTGGAGACAGGGGTTCTTTTTGTTTCCACAGTGAGTCAAAATAATGTGAAGGTTGATTTGCTTATGAGTAGAGGTTTGGGACATGTTAGCTCTCATTGCAAATGCATATCAGTGTCCTGTACTTCTTGTTTGTGTATAAACAAAACAGGTGTCTACAAACTGGCACACTGTAATACATGTAGTTATTTGCAATATCATGAACGAATGAATGAATGCTTATGAAATGGACTAAACAAGTCACAGGGTTTTTCCCCCAGTTCCAAAAACCTTCTGTGTTGACATTAAAGTGACACATTCATTTTGATTATTCAGCCTTGCACAGGATTACATTTGCCTACATGTCTACATGCCACACCCACCTTTCAGAACGCAAATGACTCATTGTCCTACTGATGGCTGCCAGCGTAACAGACGGAAATGGAAGTATGTTCAGCCTTGGTGTAGTAGATGCCAGCTTTGTCATAAGGGTTTCTAAAGATCAGTCAGACAGGCCTGTCAACATTATTCATAACACTATCTGGAGAAGTACAGCATAAACATAAACATGCAACATAACCAACAACATGATAATGAATATCAGAATATGTTTTCAGCCAAGAATACAATATCAGCCCAATCTTCATTATTCAAATAATTAAAATATAATTATGGCATCGCATGTGCAAATACACAATCAATACTGAAGGCTAGAAGAGGCTCAGCACAAATCACTGTGGTGTGACAGTGATGAAATGGTGCATAGATGTATGTATCCCTGTCCAGGTTGTAATTACAGAGCTAATGCTAATTCTGAAACAAGCAGTAGAGGTATTTGTGCACTTGTACCTGTGAAATCTAGGTTTGCAGTTGCTGCTTCTGCTTAATCTGTGCCTTTGGCACTAATGAGCTCATCACAAGATACCCAGCCTGACCTCTTTAGACACACATAAGGAGTAATCTACATTTGTGTGTTGCTAGAAATTGCACAGCTTATGACAGATCAGACACTGTTCATAAAAGTGTTTGATGCCAACCATTCTGTGATCTTTGCCATTTCTTCACTGTACAACCATGGTATTGCAATCAGCAAGCATGCTATTTCATTCCATCAAACAAGAAGCCCTGCAGAGAGCATCAAAAGGCCAGGCCATGCCTGATCTTGCTTCCTTAGGAAGTACCTGTACTTCTGTAAAAAAAACCTCAAAGCTATTGTAAGTGCTTTTTATGTCTTAAGGAAGACAAATGTATACCCATACATCTAGCCTAGTTTATCAGAAATGTGTCTCTCAGGCAAAGTAGTGTGAATGGTGTCTTTGCTTATAGAGAATAAGTGGGAGGATTCGCAAATGAACAGTAATGACTTACTGTAGCAGGGCCATATGGTGCTGTGTCATCTGTTGACTTTAGAGGAAGGCAAAGAGGATGAACAATTCTTTAGTCGACAGGCACCTCCTTCAGTCTGTCTCAGTCCTTCCTTTCATTTTTCTCTGATGACAGGGGAAAATAGGAACTTTTATGCCATGCCAATGAAGTCAAATCACATGGTAAATTAAAGGTGCACTATGTAGGACTTAGGTTGTCTATTAGCCAAAATGGACTATAGTATTCATAAATGTGTGTTTATTAGTGTTAAATTACCTGTAACTACGAATCGTTGTGTTCTCACAAGCTTTGAATGAGCCCTTTCTTATTATCTTTATCTACATAGGGAGTGGGTCAATCTCTATGTTGCGTCACTACTTTAGCCCGGAACTTCTAGAGAGTACCTTCCACGTTTTGCATTTTTACAAGTGGCAGCATGAATCTGGAAGGAAGCATCGGAAGGAAGATGAAGAAGAAGAAAGGAAGACATCAGTGTTTACTGTTGCTGGTTAACAAGTTTGAGAACCCAAATTTTAAAAATTGGAGGATCATGCTTATAATTTATCATAAGAAAGTATGAATGTAAATACTTGGATGTACACTACAGGCATCTGACAGCCACCATACACTCCAATACGCACTTGGAAAAGGAGGGAAAAGGGAGGGACATTCAGGGTGCTGAATCCTACGTAGTCGAGCTCAAATTAATCTAAACCTCATGTTGTTTGAACTGGATCGAACCTGACCTGCAGCTACCAATGCTTAAATCTACCTATTTTAAAAAGGCAAATATTATGAAAACTGAGCTTCACTAAGGACATTGCCCTTTCATTGTCATCCCATCTGAGATATATTGATAAAAAAAAAACTTTAATTCTAGTGGAAAAACAAAAGGAGCCATGGGCAGTTGTTTTTGCCCAACAGTCAAACCCCTTGAAAAGATTCTTGTTCATGCTCATTTACTGCACATATTTAGAGCAGAACAATCTTCATCCTGTCATGCAGGCTCATTCTCTATCCACTCTCAGTCCCACATGTTTACCTCTCAGATTCCAACATAGATAAAGCTGCAGACCATTCATCAACCAATTTACAGTCACCATCTTAAGCCAGATAATATCATCATGACCGTATATGGTTTAGGGAACTACAGCATGAATGGGAACAGATGAATGAGATTGCCAAAAATGGGCATCAATTCAAATGAAATATCCATAAATATGTTACTGGGAACCTCTGAAGTACAAGTTAAAGAATATGAGAGAATTATCAACATAAGTCATAGACAAAGTGTAAAAGTGACACTGAAATCATGACATTTAATGCCATTTTAACAGCAATATTAATATATAAAGTTATTAGTTTGTGTCTACTTTGACTCCACATGTACGAAGCCTGTAAGAAGCCTGTACAAAGGGCTGTATTATCTTTGGCTTTTTGAAGCCTGGTGTGAGTGGTGTGTTGTGTTGCTCATGAGTGTGCTGCCTTCTTTGCCTATGTTTTTTGGGTGTACCTTCACCACGAATCTCATCTCACCTCCATGCCACAGTTGCTGCAAGTCATGCCAGACAAATGTATCTTTAGTATAGACTAAACAAATAATACTGAATCTGTTCCATCATGTCTTGGCTGTTTCTCTTGAAATGTAGGTAAAATTTTTTTGTTTGTTTGCTGCTGGTGAAATGTTGCATTATTAGTCAGTAAAAAAAGGATCTCACAAGCTGAGTCATAACCACTCTAGTTTAATTTGTTCATGCTGCATAAAAATCAGAAAGCCTTTTGCGATAAATCCACATTAATACCTGTAAAGAGAGATTTAACCCAGATTTGACTCCTACTGAGTTATCGGGGAAGTACCGTTATGTGGCGTGTGCCGTTCACATGAAAATATTATATATTATTGTTTCTGTAGGGGTTCTGTTTAGAAATTATAGATTAGGGTTTAATTCTGACTCTGACACTGATCTTTCTAAATGAAACTGTAATCTCAAGAGTTTGGAACATCGAAAACTATAACAGCTCCAGCACACCTTTAACACACACACACACACACACACACACACACACACACACACTCACACACACACACACACACACACACACATACACACACACACACACAGTAGCTACCTTTCAGGAGGGAAAGATTGCCTTTGAGCACAAGGGTAAGACAGTAAATACTGGTGACATTTTATGGAGGAGTTTTGAGGATACAGTCTCTCTTTGTGAGACTTTCCTGAGTCTTCCAACTTGCCTTATACTACTCTGTGCCCTGTAATTAGTTGGCAGGATTACTAGGTAAAGGTGGCCATGACTGGATTTAAAGGGGCTCAGCTTCAAAGTGTGTTACACTGAATTAAGTCTGTTGTGCTGAAACCCTTTGCTGAGACACAAAGATGTGTTTGAATCACACTAGGTTCCTTGTGTATGTACTATAATATTACTCTGTGCACTACACCACACTACAACATCTCACATTAGGACAGCAATAAAAATAAACTCACACTACGGTTGCTTTAATGTTTGGCAATCGATTTCCTGTAACAATAATATAATACACACTTTGTAAAATTTGTGATTTTATTGACTAGCCATGTTGTCATGGAAACCCCTCAGGGATATTATTCTACAAGGCCTGTTGTCAGAGTTTACTGTATTTACAGGCACAGTTTCAATGTTCCCACCAGCTTGTTCCGCAGAACAGGATATTGGCTAGAGCTGCTTTCCCACATCCTCTTTAATATGGTCCATTATATCAACATGACTTTCCTAAAAACAGATTCCCTCTTTTGAGAAAAAAGGGGGTGGGGCCTAATGTAAAGACAAATGGTATAGACAAAAATTATAGACAAATGTATGATCTGAGTTGTTTTACACAGTACACTAACTTATTAGCAGTGTTAGTGAAAATGTTAAAGATGTGTGTTGAGGGCCATTAGCTGCTTGTTTCAATAATAACGCATATAGTTTAGTGTATTAGGGAAACAAATAGAAGGTTAAGTGACTTCTTTAAACTCTATATTTGATCAAATGCAAATACGGCAGGCAGAATAATATTAAAATAGGAATGCAAATATGCTTTTTTTTCACATTTATCCGTATTATTCATAGTGTCCTAGCTTATGAACAGTCAATTTAAGGCTCTGTTTTTATATTTTAGTAAAATATAAAATGCAGATCACTTTAAAATCTTGAAAGCATTACTGTAAATTATGTAAGCTTCTGTAGCTCTCTAGATTACTTGCTGTTCTCAGTAGTTACGTACTCTCTACATTAAAAGAATAAATATATAACAAAAAAAAACATAAGTAAAACTGTTTTGTGCCAAACTCCACTGAAAACTAGGGTTTTTTTTTTTTTTTGTTTGATTATTGTTTTTTTAATCTCTTTGCATGATACAGGAGTCCTAAACTGTGTAAATTTCACATGTTCATAAATGGTATTTTCTGAATGTTTTGGGCATTGATTATTATTATTATTATTATTATTATTATTATTATTATTCCAATCCATTTATCCATTTATTTTTAATATTTGATATTTAAATAGAATCAAAATGTACACATCATGCAATTTTAAGTTAAAAATTTAAATCTCAAAAATCTGAATATGTGTATAAATAAATTATATATGAAAGAGTTTAAAAAATTGTTTACAATAACTGCAATGAAAAGTAGTCCATAATATTATGCTGCTAATGACAAAATAATAGAAGGGTTTTGTTAAACAATATAGATCTGCACAAGTCAATACATTTTACTAGTAGAAATAATGTAGAAAAATATGTAGAAATTCTAAAAAAATAATAAACTTTGTCTCAGGACAAGTATATTTCCTTCGGCTACTCCTGTTAGGGGTTGCCACAGCAGAGCCATTTGTGTCCGCATGTCTGATTTGGCTAATTTTTTTTGCCGGATGCCCTTCCTGACACAACCCTCACAGGCACTCAGTAATACACTAGGCTGTGCACTCCCTTGTGGCTGGGTTGGCTTCCCTGCCTGGGAAGCGAACCCGGGCCACAGTGATGGGAGCCCCGAATCCTAGCCACTAGACCACCAGGGAAGCCAGAACAAGTATATTACATAGATAAAAAAAGAAATCCAGTTTGGAAACCTGCCTTCTAGTCCGTTTGAATGCTTCTTGGTATTTGGATTGGCCTCTTGTCAGTCTTTTTATAGCCTCGCCCCAACACCCCTTTAATTTGCATGTTTATAGAGTTATACCTTGACTTTAAATCAGTTGAATGTCCAAGTGCACTTGAAAGTGATGTCATGATAGTCTTTACTAATGCAAATTTAGCAATATTGCACAAGGAACAATGTGATTATACTGCATCTCGACATGATTGTTGCAGCTAATCACAGCCATGCAGATATTAAGTATAACCACATGGTTGTGAGAGCAATGTTACTTTTATATAGCAGTTTCTATAAGAAATTAATATTGAGCAAGTGACATATCGGATACAATATAGCCAATAGTTCTGTTATAACGTTGTTTAAAATTGTTATCCCTTTTTTCGTTCATCTTCCTCTGGCAAGCTTTCATGTTATAAGTCAAAAGCTATGTTCTTGAGTATTTTGAAGGTTGTGTGACACGTCTGCTGATGATGTTGCTAACGCTGCTGTAATAATGGTTTTGAACTAAGGCATATAATTTTATGTGGCAAACAGATGAGCGATATGATACACACAGTTGTATTTCTCAATGTCAAGGATGCTTCCTTGGTAGGATGGGTCATTCTGAGGTTAGACAAGACTAGCTGATGTAACGCTAACCACTAACCACTTGTGTTCAGATTTTGTTACTGCCTACACCACTTTTCTTGTTACGTCCTTGTTGGGAATACATTAGCTTTGACGCTACAAAAGATACGTGGTTCTAACCCTAACCCTATGTGTACCAAACCACCTCGGCAAGTGGTTTGAGTGAATGAGTGTTGGTGGTTGTTTACACTTGTATTTAGTGCTACCCACTTGTGATCTGATCACCCAAGACTTATTTTAATACCAAGCATAAACAGGGTCTGTGAGGTTTGGGGGTGGAGCTTTGAGTACATGGGCGGGTTCGATGAGTTAAAAAAAGCATTCAAATCTTACCGACTCTTGTTTGGTAGACTCCCACATGGTTCACTGCACCATTCATGAAACATGTGGGAGTCTACCAAACAAGAGTCGACTCTTACTGGTGAGTTGCGTTATTGGTGAGAGCGCTGTGATTCACCGAAAAGAGCCGGAAAGAATTCCCGTCACTTAGTGTAAAAGAGCGCTCAGGAGCTTGGCGTTTTCGTCCAGTCGAGAGGTTTTTGTTTTTTTCATCCTTGTCGCCCCGCCTCCTTTGCTCCTCTCGTCATCCCTGTCGGGCCTCAGAGCTGTCCGTGCGCGCGCCCGTGTGAGAGAGAGAGAGCGCGAGAGCGCGGTGGGGGAGGGTCACGTGTGTACACACGGTAGAGTTCAGCACGGAGCTCGAGCCCGTAGTAAAGTCGTCAGCGTCCTCCCCCATTACTATTTTTTTTTAGAGAACAAGCTCGGTGCGGGACGTAAAAAAAAAAAACCGAAACCACCATACGTGACGTTATTTACGGCAAACAGACGCTTTAACGGACATCCTTGTGCTTGGATTCGTTTTTAAGAGAAGTTCTGGAACACCCGTTTTTGTAATCTGGGAGTTGTGTGAAGAGTTGAGAGAGGAGAAATGTCAGTGCAAGTAAAGCAGGACCCGATGCCTCCGTAGGTGCCAGAAATCAGTCCTGTTGGTGAGTAGGCTCTGGTTAGAGTGTGTGTGTGTGTGTGTGTGTGTGTGTGTGTGTGTGTGTGTGTGTGAGAGAGAGTGTGAGAGTGTGTGTGTGTGTGTGTGAGAGTGAGTGTGTGTGTGTGAGAGTGAGTGTGTGTGAGAGTGAGTGTGTGTGTGAGAGTGAGTGAGTGAGTGAGTGAGTGAGTGTGTGAGTGTGTGTGTGTGTGTGAGTGAGTGAGTGTGAGTGTGTGTGTGTTTTGTTTTGTTTTTGAGCTCGTCTCAGTGTGTGAGAGTTAGGAGGACTATAGAGGCACACAGATACAGCAACATGTTATCGTGTTTGCGACAGTTGGACCGAGTGAATGTAGAGGTTCAGTTTGTGTGTGTGTGAGAGAGAGAGAGAGAGAGAGAGAGAGTGTGTGTGTGAGTGTGTGTGAGTGTGTGTGTGTGTGTGTGTGTGTGTGTGTGTGTGAGAGAGTGTGTGTGTGTGTGTGTGTGTGTGTGTGTGTGTGTG
>JAQQZX010000023.1:30706410-30727448 GCA_030068355.1 Notoglanidium maculatum | reverse complement strand
CTTTCTGCACTGGACAGGGTCAGCATGGGCACTCTGAGCGCTCTGCAGCTACGCAGTCCCAAACACGGCAAGCTGGGGTGCACTGTGTGTCTCACACCTTTCTATCAAAGCCAGCGTTCACTCTTTCAGCAGTTTGTGCTACAGTAGCTCTTCTGTGGGATCCGACCAGACAGGCTAGCCTTCAGTCCCCACCAGTATCAATGAGCCTTGGGTGCACATGACCCTTTCACCAGTTCACCTGTTATCCTTCCTTGGAGCACTTTTGGTAAGTACTAACCACTGCACACCAGGAACACCCCACACTTGCCCATTTTTCCTGCTTCCAACACATCAACTTCCAGAAGTGACTGTTCACTTGCTGCCTAATATATCCCACCCTTTAACAGTTGCCACTGTAACAAGATAATAAATGAACATTTTATTTTTTTATTTCTTTGAGCTAGCTGTGGTTGCATGTTCACATCCATGGGTTACTGTGCAAGACCCTTTATTTCTGCTCAATTTTATCCTGCATTAGTCAAACATGCTGGATTATATTTTATATTATAATAATATTTCCAAGTATTTTACATGTAAAATATATAGTCTATTACTGGAAATATACAAGAGTATATGGTTAAAAACAACAGTTATAATCTGTAGCAACAGTACAGCACGTTATTGTAAATATAATTTGCTGGCAACTCTTCTGCCAGTAAAATACTATCAGTTTCACAGTAAATGTTTACTGTGTAGTTTTCCCCCCTTTAAACAACCCAATGCTAAGCCACATTATGTATTAGGTCTTTGAGGTAGTGTCATTTTGGTTGTTGGACATAAATAATATTCTAGCTCCGGTTCAAGTTAAATATTACACTGTAAATGTGAACTTGTTTATTTAACTCGCCTACTGTCAAAGGCTCCTTGTTTTAGGCCGTTCAGCTCTCTGTAAAATGGTCTTGTAAAAGACATCAGCGACATTTACTTGCGTCTCATTTGGTAGTCTCTCTTTCCCGTGTGTGCGCTGTTCAAAAACAATGAATTCCCTAATGTTTTTCCTCAAGCTATTTATATTGAACTTGCTGAAATATGAGAATCTTTCTGCTCAGAGTTAACAAATTTATATTATTTTGCTGAGGTAATTTTAAAGATAAAAAAAATTTCTATGTCAATTATAATAAAATATATTATGTACAATTATTATATTGTATACTGTTGCTTTCCTTGGTAAAGACTTATTACCTAGGAAGCTTAGGTCAGTAAGTGTGTCCAAAAAGATGGAACAACTGCTCATTGTGTAAATACAAATAGTAACACCGTATTTAAAGGGTACCTATATTTATTTATATAGTATATGTATATTTGTAACACATTCATAAACATTGCATAAATATTGTATAATGTTAGATCATCTATAAAAGGCTTATCTCAAAACTTATAATGTGATATTGGAGGTTTTACAATTTTCTTTCTCTTGTCATGGAATTATCATTATGAATTGAGTTATTACACATTATTAGCTTGTTTGTTTGTTTTTTCACTAACACAACATTCATGACAGTTTGAAAAAGTTGTAAAAGGTATTAAAAGCATTAATTTGGCTGGCATGTGGGCTTCATAAATAAATGTAAGCATTTCATATGACGTACAGTACATACAATAATGAAGTATTTGCAAAATGTGTCCAGCTACTAGTATCTTACAGTATTTTACAGTTTTACAGTATAATTTTACAGTATCTATTTCTTATACAAACATAGAATTGATTGCTCAGTCCACTTGTAGTCTTTTCTTAATTATGAACAAATCCTGCCAACCACATGAATGATTTTAATGCCTTTAAGCTAAAATTTTAATCAAATTTACATTTACAGTACTCTTATGTAGGACTATATTTACATTCTACATTTAACTTTTTCCCTTTTTTTCAAACAATTTTTTAAGGATAAAAAATACAGCAGCAATGTGTCTTAACAGGTCAATTCAGAAAGACAATTGCATAAAAAAGACATGTATGTATTATTAGTCATGTAAAAATAAAACCAATATCATAACATGTTCAGGCTTCCATGTTTTGACATAGACCTTTGATAAATTCTTCAGCACTGCTTTATAAAATATTTATGCAATGCTTATAAATATGTTATGAAATCAGTATGTAATGTAGGTACCATTCAAATAGTGTTACCCCAACATGCAAATTTATATATTAGTACAGGAATTATAAGGATGTTTTCTCAACTGTGTCATGAATTTTTCAGTCAGTGTTCTTAAGAACGTGGATCTAGCTTGTGCTCTTGATCTGCATATTTGTTTCTTTCCGGTAGAGCTTTGAGCCAATCACAAGGTTTGCCTTTTAAAACTCAGGTTCCTGTAAGCAATAATTAAGTCTTTGAGATGCATAGCTGAGAGTGTTATGAAAATCAGGAGGTGTGTCTGCAGTCACCTGTTCCAAAGTCACTCAGGTCAGTGGGTTCTTCTCACCAATGATGCTGCAGTTCAGGGGGTCAGAATCAAGAGCAGAACTGAAGACAGAGCTGAGGAAGGAGGAGAAAGAAAATGAGGAGGTGGAGGCGCTTGGAGGCGCTTGAGACACACACACACACACACACACACACACACACCCACACACACACACACACATATACACCCACACACACACACACACATATACACACACACATGCAGCAAATCTCAGGAGGGAGATGGAATAGTGGGAGGCAGCTCTGTTTGTCCCTGGCTCGATCCCATTCTCAGGCAGGGCTTTACAAGTAGGGGGCGCTGGGAGTAGAACTGTATGTGGGATTACAAATCTCCGAGGCTTGTCTGACTTCTGCAACGGAGTGCTGCGCTGCCTGTGTGATAGCCATACGCCCTGGATGGTAAGAACCTTTCTTTTTCAGCTATGTCGTAAAAGCTTACTCATAAAGAAAAACCTACAGGGATGACCCGATGGGGATGTGTTTGGATGTGAAAACAGCAATATGTGGCAGACAGCTTGACTGAGCGGCAGCAATACCTTTTGATGTCTCTATGAATTAGAAGTTCATCATTCATCTTTTCAAAGTTCATCACTTTTGCAAATCATACAGAAATGGAAATTAATTACAATCGTCCATTTCTAGAGTATTTTGCATTTGACTTTAAAACATATTCTATGGACAAAGTTGGAGTGATTAAGCAACATGTTTCATATTGTGTATTACAGTATTTACTCTATTGCTGTGTGTAGTATCTGTGTGCTTATCATCAAGAATATATTTGAGCATAAAAAGTCAAGTTAGAGGGTTTTTTCAGTCAATACAGGTTTTTTGAGAAGGTGAGCTTTAAATAAATACCCAGGATACACTCATAGTTTTTCCATCTATGTTATCGAAGGTGACGCTTCTTTATGAGAATTTCATGTCTCATTTTTATTCATAAGCTGTGTGAGTTTAGTATCAACAATTACAGTTGCTATTACACTTTATTAAGGTAATACATTTTATTCAAACAATTTACATAAATTCTCTGAAATTCTTTACCAGGCTGAAAATAAATCATTCTAATTTTAGTAACCTGGCAGCACAACTTAGTTTTTTCTTCCACAAGTCAATAATTTGCACTGGAAACCTGATCCCTAAGCCCAGGGCTTTGCTGTAAAAGGGCACAAGATTTACATCTCTAACAGGTGGGACAGACTATATGATATAATTACAGTGAAATCTGTACATCTGTATTACATATTTGAACTGGTCTTTTGTCTGACTAGAATCTGGACCGTTTACATTGTGCTGCTGAATTATAGCTGTGAAGTTGTGTGTTTTACTGGAAAGGAATTAATATTTCACAGGTTTCATCAGAAGGGAAGGAGCTCTGGTCATCCGTTAAAGGTCAAGATTTTCTCTGCCGCATGAGATTATCATTCTCATTATGGCAATACCTTTGCATCTTTAATGAAGTGAAGTGTGCAAAAAATAGAACTGGCTGGAATTTGCTATGCATTAAATGGAATAGAGTTTATATACTTTTTGACATTCAAGTGTAAGAACTCGTAATGAAATTATGGCAAGCTGTTTGCTGGGTTTGTTTTGATTTCTAGTCACCTCCGTATCCTCCAAGTGAAAAGAAAATGATCTCATTATGTGTTTGTGTCTTTCACTGATCATTAAGCAAATCATATGATAATGATAATGCAGCTGTAGATAATTTGTCATATGTTCTTTCAGCTTTGTAAGAAAAACTGTTGATATAAATTTGCTGTGCATATCCATCAAACTGTTTATTGTTCTATAGTGCATATGGTTTATTTTGCATATAAATCACTTCTTTGTTCTACTTATGTACTCTAATACTGGGGTATTAGTATTTAATACTGACAATACTGACAAGTTATAGAAATGTGATTTGGCCATGTCAGAGACACCAAAACTAGACAGGAATTGATGCATGGCACAGCACAGGAGCAGGGTGCCTGGTATTTTTCTTCTCTTGTAATTACCTTTTTTCTATTCCCTTTCTCTCTGGTTTCTGCTCTCTCTCTCTCTCTCTCTCTCTCTCTCTCTCTCTCTCTCTCTCTCTGTCTCTTCCTCCCTTCCTCTTTCTCACTAGATTAGGTGTCACAGAAATAGCGTCATCAACTGCTGCCTGGTGAATAATCATGCTTTTGGATTGGAGGAAGCAAAGCATCATTGGAATTAAAATGTGTAAAGAACAAACTGTACAAAAGAAGCACAGCCTCTAGAGAGAGAAAGAGAGAGAGACAGAGAGAGAGAGAGAGAGACCCCTCGTGTCAGTGTCATGGATCACACAAGTCCAGGCAGCCCCCACAGATGAGATGACTACAAACATGGAGGTGCTTATTGGCATCTATTCCCACGACCGTCCTGTCTCAAGAGGCAAACTCCTCAGGATGTTATTAACTACTGCTGAACTGTCTCTCTTGTAAGATCTGACTGCTTAGGATGGGAATTGCAGCCTAAATGAGTGGTTCACCCAAAACTGCGAGTTGGGCATACACTCAAATGCAGTATGTAGCATTGGTGGAGCGTTTGACCTATGATTCGGGACATGCAGTACAGAGACACTGTCAGTATGGAAGAGCAGACAAGCACTCTGATTCACATTTATCAGAATAGCACTGAGCACTTCAATACTTCGTTTGACTACAACTCGACAGAGCTGAACGAGAATACAGACACCTATGAGTTTTATGTTGTTGGCCTTTTCCTCTCTTGCCTGTACACAATCTTACTCTTCCCCATTGGCATTATTGGGAACATCCTTATACTGGTGGTTAACTTGAACCACAGAGAGAAGATGACAATCCCTGATCTTTATTTCATCAACTTGGCAGTGGCTGATCTCATTTTAGTGGCTGATTCGCTCATTGAGGTCTTTAACCTGAATGAGAAGTACTATGACTATGCTGTTCTCTGCACCTTCATGTCCCTTTTCCTGCAAGTCAACATGTACAGCAGCATTTTCTTCCTGACATGGATGAGTTTTGACCGCTATGTGGCCTTAGCCAACTCCATGAGCAGCAGACCATTGCGCACCATGCAGCATGCCAAGCTCAGCTGCAGCCTCATCTGGATGGCTTCCATCCTGGCCACCCTCCTGCCCTTCACCATTGTTCAGACACAGCACACGGGTGAGGTCCACTTCTGCTTCGCTAATGTCTTTGAGATTCAATGGCTGGAGGTGACAATTGGTTTCCTGGTTCCTTTCTCTATCATTGGGTTGTGCTACTCCTTGATCGTACGTATCCTCATGCGGGCTCAGAAGCACAGGGGCCTGTGGCCACGCCGACAGAAGGCCCTGCGCATGATTGTTGTGGTGGTGCTGGTGTTCTTTATCTGCTGGCTTCCTGAGAATGTCTTCATTAGCATCCAGCTGCTTCAGGGCACAGCAGATCCTTCAAAGCGCAGCGCAACTACCCTGTGGCATGACTACCCTCTGACTGGGCATATTGTCAACTTGGCGGCCTTCTCAAACAGCTGCCTGAACCCCATCATCTACAGCTTCCTGGGAGAGACCTTCAGAGACAAGCTGAGGCTCTTTGTGAAGCAGAAGGCCAGCTGGTCAGTGGTCTATCGCTTCTGCCACCATACTCTGGACCTCAACATCCCAGTTAGGAGCGAGTCTGAAGTGTAGGACTAAATGTATGCCCATTGGGAATGTGTCTTGAGATTCTTCTTTGTTGAAATTCTAAGAAGAACAATTTGAATGTTTTTTTTTCTATTGAAAACACTGTATGACTATCAGAATGAAGTTGCTCTGAAACTGCAGATGCAGTAGATGTAAGAGAAAGTAGATGTAGCCACCAACTGACAGGGAGTATACAGTTTAGCTTACAAAAGCAGTTGACAAAGAAGCACCATGTTTGCTTTATTTCCTGCAGAGTGTACAGTAATCTATACAGAAAAGGATTATTCAGGGTATTTCTTTGCAAAGATATTGATGGAATGGAAAGTAAAGAGCAAAGACAAAATAATGGATGTTTTTTTCTAAAAGTAAACTTTAAAAATTAAAAATAACATAATGTATCAATGACTTTTATACTCCAGGAAGATTGTGCTCAATGAGCCCATGATAAGGGAACAAATAAAAAAAAAAAGAAAAAAACCAAGACCACTGACCTATTTCTTCACCGCATCATTGTGGTGTTTGTATTTTTTTTTTTTTATATATCTTTCTACACTACACAAATGCCACACCTTTATCTATCCATCTATCTGTCTCTCTGTCTGTCTGTCTGTCTATCTATCTATCTTTTAAGACTTTTAATTAGGTTTAGAACATTTTTTGTTGTTCAGCACTATGTGAATACACTCCCTACTATAAAAACATTGAAAGGTTTTAAACACACAGGTTCATTTAAAGTTCACTGCCCACCTTAACAGGAAACATCTATGAGACTTACTTAGGTGACTTCTTGTGTGCTCAGACAGAGGTGTTATCAATTCTAACCCCAGGTGTTGGCTCCTGTTTACCAGAAGTAGAGATTGGGGGCAGGTGGCTTGCAGAAGGAAAAGGTAATGTAAACACATTACTTGAGCCTTCAGTAACCCATCCAGCAGTGCTCCATCAGTGCTGTTTATTCAGTACAGCACTTTCAGTCACATTTCTAGCCTTAGTCATATCTCTATGTCATTTCCAGCAAAACATGTCTCTGACCTGTCTGTGTTATTTTCAGTAGAAATCTTATTATTTATGAAATGGTTAATTTTCCAATTTTCTCTAGAAATATCTCATAAGGAGTCACAGATACCCATTATGACCATAGGCTTGGCATAGTGTGTGATCTGTAGATTAGTTGAAGAATGCTTATTTGTTACAGAGAGTCAAAATAAAATCTGATGTAAATTTCCTCTTCCTAATTTATGTTAGCGCTATCAGTGAAATGTTTCTCTATTTCTTTCAGGACTGACCATAGATTTTGGTGGCACAGAACAACATTAATTACATCATAGCCTCAAAAAAAATTAAGTCACTAGGCTAGAGTGTTTACTGAAATTGGGCAGTTGAAGAGTGGAATAACATCACCTGGTCTTTCTCCAGTCTTCATCTCTCCAATTCAATGAGACTGTGCCTTTCTCTGCCTTCACAATACTGTTCTTGGCTGAAAGGAGTTGGAACCTGATCTTGGTCTTCTGCTGTTGTAGCCTATCTTCCTCTTGTGTAAGGATGCTTTTCAGTTCACTATGGTTGTAAAGAGTGGTTATTTGAATTACCATAGCTCAGTCTGATCTTTCTCTGGACTTTTCTCATCAACAAGGTATTTCTGATCACAAAACTGCTGCTCACTGGATGGGTTTTTTGTCGTTTTTCATACCATTCCGAATAAAGTGTGTGAAAATCCCAACAGATCAGCCATTTCTGAAATACTGTCTGGCACCAACCACCATGACAATTCCCCATTCTGGTGTTTGATGTGATTATTAACTTAAGGTAACTGAAATTGACCTGCATCTACAAGACATTGTGGATTGCACTCTATCACATACGATTGGCTGATAATTGCATCAAAATGTACTGGGAGTACATGTGGTTAGGCTTTGGCTTACCTGCCCCCATGGCCAAGCCACCATTGATTTCTAATTATAATGTGCAGTGTACTAACACTAAACTGATTTCTTGGAGTAAAATTTTCGTTAAAGTTAAATTTATGTAGTGTTTTTAACAATGGACATTGTTACAAAACATTCACATAAGTATGGATAGAAAATTATCATTTAATTTGAAATTTGATCAAGCTAGAGGAGACAAGAAAAAAACTTCCTGAGAGGACATGAGGAAGAAACTCTAAGAGGAACCAGACTCATCTGGCTGACACCAGACAGTGCGATTAAGCATCATTTCTCTTCTATAACTGTAAAATATAGAGTAAAAAAGTGCTAAGGAACTTGAGTATGAGAATCATTAGAGATCTGAGGTTATCATATCAAACTGAAGCTATTAACTGTTCTTAACATCTGTGGAAGAACACCCACAGATGTCTTTAGGGTGTCTGTGTGGTATCATCCACAGTAATCTCCTGGGAATCTCATAGGGTTGAAGTAACTAGGAGTCCTTCAGGGGTGTATCAAACTGTTACAAATACTAATGACCATGCTCATAAATATGTACGTCTGCACTTGATTGATGATGCAGAATTCATAATGATGCATCAGATCGATCAAGAGGTTATACTTTATTTATGATCACAGATTTAATTAGTTATTAAATGCAATGCAAACAATTCAATACCACACATGCTGCTTTAGTCATCTGGTGATTATGTAAATTTGATCTTATTAGTAAAACAGCATGATGTTTAACTCTTTGACTTTCAGGAGTGCAGGGTCACTTTCTATTTCGATCACAGAATAAACCATTTTAGCCATCTCTAAGGCTATATTAATAATGTTATATGTGCATAGCCTTCTACTGTTACACTTTTCTAGGATCAAAATTGGGTACTTTTCATAGATTTACAGCAACTGTAGAATATAAATATATGTAAGTCGTCTAGATAGGGGTGTCTGCCAAATGCCATAAATGTAAATGCTAGACTTCCTAGACTAGAAGGCATTTAAATTCAGAATCATTATACACACCAGCTCAGAACTGAACAGAAAGGAAATTACAGCAAATTTACACTGAGATGAACATCAATGCCATAGGTTACAGTAAACTATATAATGTCAAGTAAAACAAATAAGTACTTAATAAAGTATCTGGAGTGAGGACAAGGTAGGATTGTCTGAGTTCTTTCTAATGATGAGTCCCATTGCCAGCTCATCAACATCACACTATAGTCTCCAGTGCACATTAGACAACATTCCCCACACAATCAAAGCATGTTATTGTAGTAAAATGATATTTTCTGTCTCTTTGGGTCTACAAAGATAAAAATAGTTTGAAAAACATAATAATTCTTTATTCAGGCTTTTAACACATGAGTTCCCAAAGGCTCAAACTCAAACACAAATTATTTGGTCATTGAAACCAGGCCCAGTAGGTATGAAGTCACTCAGATGACAAAGAAAATTTTACATTAAAATTACCTTCTATTATTAGAAGGTAAAAATGGCCTAAAAATGAGTAATATACAATAATTTGTAAATAATCTATAAAATAGGTGAGTGTTTTAAAAGTATTTAGAAGCACTTCAGAAGAGTCTCAAACTGTTACAAATGTCAAAAGGTGGTAGCAGCGAGATAGAAAATATGCACCCCCACAATCACTTTTAACTGACAGATGATGTAGCTCCCATAAAGATGTAACATTTCACTTATTAAGCACTGTGGCTTTCCCCCAAATGTCAAACTATATATCATATATAGTATATCCCACCTTTATTGTGTTGGTTAATTATTATTATAGATCCATCCATTTTCCATATCAATTAACCTTTAGGGTAACCCTAGGTTGTGGGGAAGCTGGAGCCAATCCCAGCTGAGTTCAGGTGAGAGGTGGGGTTACACCCTGGACAGGTCGACAATCTATTGCAAGCTAACACAGAGACCAACAACCATTCACACAAACATTAACACCTATGGGCAAATTCATAAATGCAAATTCTTCTTCTTCTCCTTCTTCTTCGTATTATTATTATTATTATTATTATTATTATTATTATTATTATTATTATTATATTATTATTATTATTATTATTATTACAACCACAATTCCAAAAAAGTTGGGACATTGTGCAAATTGTAAATAAAAATAGAATACAATGATATGGAAATTTCATAAACCCATATTTTATTCACAACAGAACATAGAAAACATATCAAATGTTGAAAATCACATTTTGCTATTTCATGAAAAATATTGGCTCATTTTGAATTTCATGACAGCAACACATCTCAAAAAAGTTGGAATGGGGGCAATATGAGACCGGAAAAGTTGGTGGTACAAAAAAGCAACAGCTGGAGGAACAGTTAGGTCAATTGGCAACAGGTCAGTGATATAATTGGGTATAGAAAGAGCATCTTAGAGTTGCAGTGTCTCTCAGAAGTAAAGATGGGAAGAGGATCACCAATCCCCCAATACTGCATCGACAAATAGTGGAGCAATTTCAGAAAAAAGTTCCTCAGCATACAATTGCAAATAAGTTGAATATATCATCTACATTACATAATAATATCGAAAGATTCCAGAGAATCTGTAGAAATCTCTGTGTGTAAGGGACAAGGCCGAAAAACCTTACTGGATGCTGTGGATCTTCGGGCCCTTAAGCGGCGCTGCATCATAAACAGGCAGGATTCTGTAATGGACATAAGTAAATGGGCTCAGAAATATTTCCAGAAAACATTGTCAGTGAACACAATTCGCCATGCCATCCACAGATGCCAGTTATAACTCCATCATTCAAAGAAGAAGCCATATTTGAACATGATCCAGAATCACTGACATCTTCTCTGGGTCAAAGCTTATTTAAAATGGTCTGTGGCTAAGTGGAAAACTGTTCTGTGGTCAGCCAAATCTAAATTTGAAAATCTTTTCAGAAACCAGGGACGCCGTGTCGTCCAGAATAAAGAGGAGAAGGACCACCCAGCGTGTTATCAGTGCTCAGTTCAAAAGCCAGCATCTCTGATGGTATGGGTTGCGTTAGTACATATGGAATGGGCAGCTTGCATATCTGGAAAAACACCATCAATGCTGAAAGGTATATCCAGGTTCTAGATCAACATATTTTCTTATCCAGATGTCTCTTTCAGGGAAGACCCTGCATTTTCCAACATGACAATGCCAAACCACACACTGCATCAATTACAACATCATGGTTACGTAGAAGAAGGGTCTGGGTACTGAACTGGCCTGCCAACAGTCTAGATCTTTCACCCATTGAGAACACTTGGAGCATCATAAAATGAAAAATATGACACGGATGACCTAGGACAGTTGAATAAAAGAATCCTGTATCAGACAAGAATGGGACAACATTCCTCTCCCAAAACTCGTGCAGCTGATCTCCTCAGTCCCCAGATGTTTACAGACTGTTGTTAAAAGAAAAGGGGATGCCACACAGTGGAAAACATGGCCTTGTCCCAACTTTTTTGAGATGTGTTGCTGCCATGACATTCAAATTACCTTATTTTTTCCTTAAAATGATAAATTTTCTCAGTTTAAACATTTGATATGTTTTCTATGGTCTGTTATGAATAAAATAAGGGTTTAAGAGATTGCCATATCATTGCATTCTGTTTTTATTTACAATTTACACAACATCCCAAGTTTTTTGCAATTGGGGTTGTATTATTGTAGTCGTTGCTGTTTTGTAAACATAAGTTATTTGTGTTCATGTTATTCAAGAACTCAAGGGCAATTCCAGAAACAGGGTTTGAAAAAAGGCTTAAACTCAGCCTTGAATCCAAAGCTGAATTATCCAAATTTCCCCAAATAGAGTCAGGATTGTGCATGTTCACAGTGAACTTGCGAAACCCTCCTTTAAAATTATGTGTAAGCATAACAAGTGTTTTTGTGATTTGTAAAGATTTATTTTCCTTTATATTAAATAAATAAATAAGTCAGTGCAGTAACACTGTCCAAGGCGTATTCCCTTCTTTGTGATCAGTGTTTCCAGGATAGGCTCCAGATCCACTGCAACCCTGTCCGGGATAAGACATATATGATTGTTAAAGATGAATGGAAATGAATAAATGAATATACACATACATACATAAATGGTTGCAGTAGGAAAACAACAGTGATGGCAACAAATTGCTGATGATTTCTGCCTACGATTATATTGTTCTTTATCTTGTATTTATTATTTAGACTTAATTTGTGCTGGTCATTCCTTATGTTTATAACATTTGTTAATCTTTGTTAATATTGAAGTAGCCCTGGTGTTATGAAACACATCTGACATCTTATTAAAGTAAAACACATGTTGTAAAAATATAGTTTGCATAATAGTCTGTGTTTTCTGCATAATGGCTTACGTAAAATTCTTTTTTTATATGTTCCTAATATTCTTTTAGACTTTTATTATAATTTTACTTTTAATATTCTTAATAGACTTTTTTTTAGAAAATCTGAATTCTGATCATTTTAAGCTCCCTTGTAAATTTAGCATATAAACATAAATGTTAAATGTAAACGTATATATGTAAATATTAAATATACATTTTTTTTAATACAAAGTGCTAGTTTTTAACAAAGTTGAGGATGTAAAAAACTCTGTTTAGGGGCTGATTTAAAAAAAGACAGCCCACAGCCACCAAGATCTTGTTTTAAAGCAAACATATCGAACAATGGGAATATTTACACAGACAGTACAGACCTTTCTACTATGTACCAAACCATTTGTTTTAAGATTTACAGCTAAGACTGATTCAGGATACTTGTTTGGGACAACAAAATTACAGACATACATTTACGTCATTTGGCAGACGCCCTTGTCCAGAGCGACTTACATATATCTCAGTTATACAGCTGAGCAGTTGAGGGTTAAGGGCCTTGCTCAAGGGCCCATCAGTGATAGCGTGACAGTGCTGGGATTTGAACTCACAACCTTCTGATCAGTAGCCCAACATCTTAATACCACTGCCCAATATTTTGGAAACACAAATGTAGCTAACTATAAAAGTAGATAGCGCCTGTAGCGCTAGCTAGTTAGTAGCAGTTTAGATACAGGTAAAATGGCTTACACCTGTTTCTCTGCTTGTGTACATCTGTACCTTTTATAAGTTTTAAGTTTAACTTTTTCCAACTGACATTTTGCTTTTTTTTCCACAATCGATTGCTGCAGCTGTCTACGTTTTGTGTGCATGTGAGGCTCAATTATTATCGTCTGGCTTGAATTATTGTGAACATGTATGTAGCTGGGGGTGGCTCGTTGGTGCAGTGGGTAGCATTGCCACCTCACAACACAGTCCTGGGCTTGATCCTGGGCTCTGCATACACATTCCCCCTGTGTTTGCAAGTTTTGTCCTGGTTATTTTGTTTCCTCCTACTGTCCAAAAACCTGTAGGCAGGTAGATTGGCTATACTAAATTACCTAGGGTTAGCATGCGCTCCTAGCACGCTCGTAGCATGCGCCCAGTTATACCAGTAAGGGATCTGGATCCTGACTTTGATTTAAAAAATACTGGATTTCTTAACTCACTTTAGTGCAATATCTTCCCTCCCCCCTGGCAGGTTTAATCTGCTCTGGGAAAACAGGACAAACAAACCAAAAACAAAAACAGTGGCCATCCAGCCGTTGTTTTTTCAGCTGTGACAATGGGAATGGCCTGGGAAATGAGAGCCATGCATCAATTTGTGATTTTAATGTAAGGAATTATGTTTTTCAATTAACTTACTGAAGTGGCCTAATAAACATCAAATCACAGACAGACCCCCAGGGAGAGTTCTTTATGGGATTTGTGTACCCACAGATGCAGTCAGGAATCAGGAACATGCTGAGAACTGCCTGGGGATGCACAAGTGGCAGTGACATGGGGACCATGATGGGAAGACACACAAGTGATAATTTAATGAAGGGCTGGTGAGCACTGTTACTTATAACAAGTGGCGCCAAGACGGAGCCCAGAACCCTTTCAGTCCATCCCAAGAGAACTAGCCAGTGGGGCATGTTCATTATGTGCATGTGTGAATAAAAAGACAGGACAACACATGAACTCATAGATACAAAGAGCAAGAGCAGAGGGACAGAGGTCCAGTGTAGACTATGAGAAGTGTGTGACAGGAGACCAGCAGATGCAGCTGAGACTTGAGAAAGGCTCAGAGTTGAAGGATTCTGACGTCATGGCGGCTGGTACGCATGTTGTTCTTAAATTTTCATATGCACAGCCTCCCATTTGATGTGGTTCAACAAGCGCTAGTCATACTCCAATATTAAAAAGCACAGATAGTTTCATGCAAAAAAAAAAAGGGGGGGGGGGGAAGAGTGTTAAATCTGGATTTATATTCTTTTCACTTTCTCAAAACCTTCTCGGCATTTGTCAGAGTCACCAATTCTTGTAATGGAGGCTGAGATCATAGGTTATGAAAACAATCAACAAACCACACAGCCTCAGGCTTTCAGTTCCATTAATGCATCAACAGGAGCCCAACACCAATGAGAGTTCTGTCAGGTCAAAGCTAATTAATGGAGTGTGAATTAATGCAGAATTCTGGGGTTGTGCATACAGGGGGAATTCAAGTTTGAATAATGGAGCTGAACTCCAATTACATTTGCATATTAAAATGGTCACTGGAAAATGAGGACGAAATTGAAGCAGGGTTTCAAACATCAGCAAGAGAATCAGGCAAATCAGCAGCAGCAGTATGCGTTGCATTGGCCAACTGGTTGGTAGTTATAGACGTTACAAAGGTTGACGGTACTACAGTTGTTATTTTAAGTTTATACAACAAGCATTAAGGGAGCCCCATTAACTTGACAGCAGTTAAAAACAAATCTGCATGTGCATGGAAACGATATAATCCTGACCTCTAGTGGGTGATCTAGGAGCAACAACCACAAGCCAATGGCTTCAGAAAACTATGCTGATAAAAATGTTGAGCTTTCCTGGAACCTTAACAGTTCCTTTTTCCATTTGCAAAGACTGTAACCAGTAGCCACACAGCCACATGAAGTTAATACGGGCGAATATTAAATCACACCCTTATTAGATACACTTACAGTAAGCCATCTAGGAAGGTTGAAAGTTTAAAATAACGTAGGCAAGAAGCAAACGAGTAAAATTCCAAGCAGACAAACTGAGGTAGTGAAATTTTATTAACAACCCAATAATCAATGTAAAAAGATAAATATTGCAGCATGCAAACTAATGCTACTCTACATGAGCACTGCTAATAGTAAATACACATTATTCACCAGAAACCTGAGTCTGTAGGGAATGTATTACAAAATTATGCAATCAGTTAAAATTCACTGCTTTAGAGTGTATGGTTAACAAAGTTTAAAACAAGACAAATTTCATTATGCCCGCTCCCCTCGGATTCGCCTCGCCAGCTGGATGTCCTTGGGCATGATCGTGACCCTCTTGGCATGAATGGCACACAGGTTAGTGTCTTCAAACAGGCCGACGAGGTAAGCCTCACTTGCTTCCTGTCAAGGGAATATAATAAAGTTTATTAACTCAAATCAGTGACCAATAATCCGGCTTGAAATCGGTCAAGTCTCCCATCATACAACAGCTGCAAATCCAGTATAGTGAAGCCTATCGCATGAAGCCAGCCAAACGCATATTTTAAACATACGTTTACACTGAATCATAGGGTGATGTAATACAGTTGGAGGAACAGCTTACCCCTTCAGCATTTTATGAGCTTAGACCCATGATTAGGTGGGGTCCCTAATTTACATAGGGCAGAAAGTTGGACTCCTGGCCATGGATGTCTGTGGCATGGTCAGGAAATACACTCCAGCACCCAGGATTGAAATGCAAATTCGGAAAACATGGTATAAACCATGTTTTATGGGGAAAAATTAATAAGCAGGAACATGACAGGAGATATGCTTGAGGACATAGGAGGAATATACCTGAAGCGCACCAATGGCTGCACTCTGGAACCTCAGGTCAGTCTTAAAATCCTGTGCAATTTCTCTGACAAGACGCTGAAATGGCAACTTGCGAATGAGCAACTCCGTTGACTTCTGGTAACGACGAATCTCTCTTAGAGCAACAGTTCCAGGCCTTTGAACAAAAATAAAGGAATGAAATTGGAACTATAACTAGTGCAACAAAACTCCATTCAGTACGTTTACGCACACATTCTGAACAATACTTGGAATTTGATATGGGTCCTGTAACCACCATATTCCATTTAGTTATTCCAAATTTGATCTTATTCCAAAATTAGCAACTTCCAATTAAAACATGTGGGCTATGCTAATATTATTCAGGTTTTAGGAGCATTCTTTGGACATGTCTACAGCACATACAGAACACGTTTCAATTAGGAGTTTAAGGTGGATTGCAACAGTTTATGGTGGTTTCATTTTCCTTAAACAGCTTATTAGGAATTTTGTTTGGTTTTTTTCTTCAGAATAAGGGCAAAAAAACTGGAATGTGTGCATGCAAAAGTAGCAGCGCTCACCTGTATCTGTGAGGTTTCTTGACTCCGCCAGTGGAGGGCGCACTCTTCCTCGCTGCTTTTGTAGCCAGTTGTTTCCTGGGCGCTTTCCCACCAGTGGACTTGCGTGCAGTCTGCTTGGTACGAGCCATGGCTGAAAGTTACACGCTGAGAATTCAATAAGACAACCTTGTTACACAAAATGACGCTAAGAGTTAAGCTACTAGGGCAATCAACTTCACCTCCAGTTTGCCCAAGTGAACAAACATTAACAAAAGTTATCCATCCTAACTAGTCAGCTGCTTAGAGATTGTCGCAGACAAAATGGCGGCTGCCCGCTTTACGGCTTCCCCTTGAGGTCCATAATAACCAGCTAGACAACATTAATTTCGACGACACACATGTTGAAATCATAGTTCAACTTAAAACTTGTTAAGCCAGTGATTTACAGATTTCCACACATGTTACCGCCTTGTGTGCAATTGGAGAAGCAGTAATCGAAATAGAGAATGGTTACTCGGGTTATCAAGGCAGCTAGCTAGCAGCGCTAACTAAATAGCCAGTAATGCTATCTATTTAATAACAGTTTTTAGTCATCAATTCCACTATAATGATCCAATACAAGTTAGCGTAATAGGTCATCAAACTAGCAACGAAAAATAGTTTTATTATACATAGCCAGCTGCAATACCAGCATAAGCATTAACCAGTTCCACTGCTCATTGTCCAAAATGGCGGGCAAATAAAAACAACACCGGCGAATCAATTAAAGTCCCAGCAGACCAACTTACAGCAAGAGATCAAGAATTAAAAAGATAATACAATACACCATACAACGAAAGACATTTGGTATTAAAAAATAAAAACAAACAAACCAAAAAAACCCACAGTTAGCTAGCCAGCTAATCTAGCAACTCATTCTATACGTCTTATCCCAATTCAAAGAATGTCTATACAGCGAAACAAACGTTATAACTTGTATTATAGTACTCTAAAAATGACTATTGCTAACTTACGTGAAGTCTTCGCTGCTCTCCAACCTTTCCCTATGAATGTCCGGATGTGTATGAAAATATTGAGTTTGTGCGCATGGTATTTATAGTAATAGACGCAAAAGCGGCACGTGACCTATGAAGCGCCTCCCACATACAGTTATCCTCCCATATAGTACACAGAAACACACTATAGCAGAAATATAGGAACAAAATACGGCGACAAAATACAATGTTCTTCGTTCATTCTCTACTTTAATATATTAGCATCGCTTCTTTATTTAATATAGTACACTTTTATATCACCAGTAGTAATCACTGAAACGCTTTCGAGCTAGGTTGCAATGGATGTGAAGGAATCACAACAACCGCGGTGACAGAATACACTGTAAATGGTCTATCACATCATCCACTTTGAAGAAATATTATATGGGGAATTATAATATAAATAATAATATAAAATAATGTACACGCTGGGAAAACTAAACTTAGGGATTTAGTGAGCACATTAAAAAAACTAATATATTTTTTTATTTGTTAGACGGGGATTTTTGTGGCCGGCCATTGGCTAATATCGGCCTCGCAGTGGCGGTGTGAGAGCGCGAGGAGAGGGGCTGTCGTCGCGCATGCGCCGTTATTGTTTTGACTGAAAATGCCGTCGGTTTCGAAAACGGCGGCGAGCGCTTCTCCTCAAACCGAGAAACCAACCCACTATACGTAAGTAAAGTGCACGCTTTAAAGGACGAAAATGCGTTTTTTGAAAAGAAAAGACAGTGCCTCTTTGGTACTCAGCTGCCTGAGAGAAATGTGCAGTGCTGGCTATCACTACGTTCCTTCGTGCGTTTAAATATGGTGCTTTTCCCTTTTCTAAATTCTTTCGTATTCACGCAGTTCGCTTGTTTAACGTAAAAAAAAATTAAACATACTTGCATAAACCCGGTTCAACGATATGGATTTTTAGTAAAATTCTTGGCACGACAAACTTGGGACGTGAAAATCTTATCTTCTTGACGAAAGTCTGTTTGTGCAAAAGAAAGCTTTGCTGGAAACATGGTTTCAAAAGCAACAACGCAAATCGGGCAGATGAGCTTTCTTCCTTCGCCTCGGCCCGAAATGCAGGCGTTTTATTTTACGCTGCGCTTTTGGCGTACGCCATTACCGTGGCGCTGGAATGCACGTCCCAGATCGTGCGTAAATTCGGTCCGTAATCGCGATTTGCGTTGCAGTTTGTTATGTTATGTTGGAGCCCATGTTAAATATTCACACGCAGCTTAGAAACAGCGAAGGAACTAGCATGATTGCTCAATTGGTGTTGCTTTGATTAGACAAGAAAACCTCTAACGTTACTAAACAAACTATTGAGGGCAAATCATAAAGTTAAAACAACATTAATAATAGTGGTAATTGCTTAATTACTCATGGCTTTTCGACGTGTTATTTGTATCTACAGTGAATCTGACTTAAGTCTCTATCCCTCCATATCTCTGACAGATATTTGAAGGAGTTCAGGACAGAACAGTGCCCGCTGTTTTTGCAGCACAAATGCACACAGCATAGACCCTTTACCTGTTTTCATTGGCATTTTCTAAACCAGCGAAGACGAAGACCGATCAGGAGGAGAGACGGGACTTTTAATTACAGCCCCGACGTCTACTGCACGAAGTACGACGAAACAACAGGCATATGTCCAGATGGAGACGAGTAAGTGGCTTTGTTGTTACACCATCCCACCTCCTCCATCAGTATAAACGTGCAGAACAGTGGTTACCTGTGTACAATACATGTCATCGACCAATATTGACTATTATTGCAAAACTGGTTATGCAGGCAGTTTAATGCACTTGTATCATGTTATTGTGCACGTGCTCGCTGCATCAGAATATGCATGAACATGTAGAGTTGCTTCTTTGTCCCTTGTTCAGAAGGTTTACAAGTAAACTTTATGAAAACAATAGCATCTTATGTATCATAATCCATGCTTTATTGCAACAACAACAAAATAAATTAATGCAATTTGACCCCAATTTGATCGAGCTCTACTATAGGCTACGTGTGTTTTGCTTTTCTCTATGGCACGAGGCGACGTCGTCACGTGCTAATGTCGTCGCTACGACTTAAACTTTAAGAGTACACGTATTTACCCGAGCGCTAGTCCAAACGCATAAATGAAACCAGGAAATGAAGCTGTTGTTATAGAAGTGTGTAAGTGTGTGTGTGTGTGCGTGCGCGCGCGCGAGAGAGAGAGGTGCTGATGGCCGAGCTCATCTCCTCCTCCTCTGCTTGGGGGGAAAAAAGGCAAAACACAGAGGATACAGGACACACCCCCCGGGGTTCTTGCTCCTGATTGGCTCCCGCCTGCACGTAGTCTTTTCTCATTGGTTCACAATGGGCATGTTTACTACTTGGCATGGACTCTGTGCAAGGAAGTCAGTGCTTATTATCATTATTATTATTATCATTATTATTGTTGTTGTTGAAATGGAGTTTGGTATCCAATAAGAAATTCACTGGATTAAACAGTTCTGACTGGATTATGAATGATCAGTTTTGAGAAGGTGTCTGCTTTTGTGCATATGTGAAGTATTGAGTTTGATATTAGATTAGTACAAATGAAACAATTAAATGCTTATCTGATTTCATTGTAATGTTAGATTCTGCTAATATGGTGTTCCCAATAATTTATACAGAGTTATTGCTGAAGCAGTTGTGGCCTTGGCTGTTGGTGGTAAGAGTGAATGTATTGGTTAAGCTTGTATTTGCATCCAGTGGATGCTGTTTTAAGATCTCAGTAATTTGTTTAGAAATGCTTTTGTGGTCTCGGAACATTCAAATCGGAGCATCAGAGCATGCTCATGTTTAAATCAAAAAATGCTCAGCTACTAATCGTAATCGTCAAACGTATGTGGACACCTGACCATCCCACCCATATGTCCTCCAGCAACAAATTGCTACGACAAATTTGAAAATTGAGACTGCTACGACAAAGTTGAGACGCACAATTGTATAGAATTTGACCACATATCTTTTGTAGTGTAAATGCTAATGCGTCCTGAAGCGTTCATGACAAGGAGATAACACAAGAAATAGGTTATCTGTGCAGGATGCGATGGCTGTTTTTGTGACAATGCCCCGACATGGGGAAAAATGGGCAGGAACAATCTCAAAAGTTGAAATTGCCTGTTATTAAAACATTTTTGTTTTCTTAGCTAGCCCATGCTAAACAAATCTTGCGCTTGTCTAATGACAGAACTGATGTAATAACTGTGTGGGGCCCTTTGACCTTCTAGTGGAAGTGAAGTAGGGAGTAAAGAACTCTGACCCCAAGTGGTCAGCTGGACTCTTTGAAGACGAGTGACGGACAGGTGTAAATGGCAATGTGTCTGTCCACTCGTGACCTCATTACCCAAGATGCATTTAAAAAAAACAAGTGTTAACAGGGTCTATTAGGCCCAAACCTGTTCCAGCATGGTAAAGCCCTGTACATAGGGCAACATGGTGTGTTAAGGTTGGAGTGGAAGAACTGGAGTGTCCTGCACAGAGCCCTGACCTCAACCCCACTGAACACCT
>JAQQZX010000023.1:30691430-30703700 GCA_030068355.1 Notoglanidium maculatum | reverse complement strand
AAAACCTGACCTGATCTACAAAAACTGATGCCATATTCGTGTTCTGTGGGCCAGAAATATGTTAAATCAGCAGAAATGTATTAGACAACTCACAAAAAAATTTTTTTGTAACCCAGTGTAATGGATGTATGGCTGGATGGACAATATGTAGCTACAACAAGAAATTAGCTTGGATTATCTCTGTTTTAGAGATTTTTGTATGAGTGTCCTGGCACTGTTCATTTCCTTTCTAAAATGACAAAAATGTTTTTGATAGATATTTTAATTTTAGAATTTTGTCATTTCTGAGAAAAATATGAATCATTTGTGATTGACCAATTTGCATCCAATAAAATGCTTTTTAGAGCACATTTATCCCACTCATGTAAACAAACTGCTGGTATCTGTCCGACCATATCAGCAAGTTAGCATCAAACATGGGTCATTAGTGTAGTTTGTTCTTGCGCATTTGATTCTTCTTCCAAACATTCCCTTGTGTGCCATAAAGATGACTGGAAGTTATATGTGCATAAGTTACAATGAGAAATCAGTGCAGCAAACGGTCCGTGAGACATCAGTGCAGTTGAATATGATTAGTATTTAAACTTGTGGCCTTGGGTTTAGCTGATTTGCATTTTGCTATTAATTGAGAATGAATAACCTAAATATTTGCATGACCAACATTTTGAGAAGATGCGGCCTGCTGCATCTGTCTCAACTGAAGTACTTTGTAGCTTGAACCTGCCGGAGTGATGACTTTCATACAATAGGGAAGGAGAACTAGCTAGGTATTAGCAATGACTGGCAAATTGGGAGAAAATAACGTTAAAAGAATTGTGTTTCTAATGATATCTCCTGTTTTCAGCTGCCCATACTTGCACCGGACCACTGGTGATACAGAGCGCAAGTACCACTTACGCTACTATAAGACTGGCACTTGCATCCATGAAACAGATGCCAGGGGGCACTGTGTAAAAAATGGTCTCCATTGCGCCTTTGCTCATGGACCTCACGACCTCCGGCCCCCAGTCTATGATATCAGGTAAGTGCAATTACCTCTCTGTCTGGAGGCATATTGATACAAGTTACTGGTTGGTGGTAGGCTTGTTTCATACTGTATACTCAATAAAAAATTAAGTAAAAAAACTCACCATCTCCAGCAAATTGTCGTTTTCGTTTGGTGTCGCATTGCAGTACAAAACAATCTCTAAAGTATGCCGCTTAGAGAAGATGGCAGACTCATTTTAAGAGTGCATAAGCGTGCACCCTTGGAATGCTGGTGAGTCTCAGGAACTGTCACCTCCTTTTAGTTACAGGTCGCAGGCAGGCTGCAATCATACGTTATAATTTTGGGGACGCACCTGCTTATGACCCAAGTGGAAGCCCTGATACTGTACCTTCAATCTACCAATCACACCCATTGCCTGATTCACCATGATGGCTTATTCAAGGACTTTAGAATTTTCCTCCATGCTGTATATGCCACTCTTAATAGTTACTTTAGGTTGTCATCTTAATAAGCTGTATCATTTGCACAATAGGACTGTAAAGTCTAGAGTCTAGTCACTAGTCATTGAAACATAGTTGGTGCCCTGAACAGCCTAATCATGAGAGTGAATCTTTTCTTGTAAACCAAATAAGGTTTAGAAAGACATTTTTTTACCCTTGGACTTTGGTGACAAGGAACTCTGCCAGTAACACTTGGTCGAATTCTGAGTAAGCTAAAAAAAAATATTGCACCCAGATGAGCCATGAGCTCACAGAAGTCCACTCAGAAACACAGCAGCTGTAGTGTATATGATCAGGTATGACCTCTTTTGGAATCTCAACATGGGCTATTACATAGTACAGTTCCACATTCTTCAGGGAGGCACTACTTTGGGATACAGGGTTGCATAATTCCTACCATAGTACCAGTTCTGACCAGACTAATTGCCCAACGAGAATCAGACCAAAATCTTTCAAAGGGGAGAAGGGTGCAATGGCGCTTTTGAGTTACCTGGAGGATACATCAGCTGGCATTTGCAGCAAGGTGTACATCACTGAGCATGTCCAGACAATAGAAACAGGTCCTTAATCCCTAGGTGCCAAACTATGGGGTTACATTGAACTATGCGGAAAAGCATTTCACAGTGGCCACAGTTCCCATACAAACCACACACTGGTCAGGATCCACCCAGTGCTAAGTCCATTTCTAAACGTAAGCACATTTTATGCCTTTTAGCTCATACTTTCAATTTCAAGTGATATGAATGCGCATGTGTGCACAAAGCGATGCATACAACGCTGTTCCCAGCACCTTTCCAGTTTCCCAGCTCAGCCCTCTTCCAGCTCTCTAGGGATAGGCTGTGGCACCCTGAGGAAGAGAAGGCAAGAAAGACAAAACCAGGTTTGTAGGGGTACAGATGGATTTGGTCAGCCAAAATTGAATGCTAGTTGCCATAGCAAGCCAGGCCTGTCCTCACCTCTCGTGGTCACATCTCCTAACGATGCTTAATGAGTGGTGTCCCACCTACATATCAGCAGTGCCAGACTGTACAGTGCTGCACATCTCAAGTCATGAAGGATAGAAAATTTATATAAATAAATGTGAGAAAACAGGGATCAGATGTGCTTAGTTGTTATCCCTATATCTTGTATCCAAACACTTCCTTCTCAGTGCAGAGCTATAATAAACCATGTCCCTACCTGCTAAAGGGCCTTTAAAATATTGATAGCAGTGCTCTCTGGGCTAGCTTACTAAGCAACATTTTGAAAACTATTATTTTAAGACCAACAGCAGGGTTGTGCCACAGAGTAATGAAGATTTCAGCACAGCATTGGCAAAGTGGTGCAGCTGGATTAAGGAGAAGATGGGTAATCTTTAATTATAAAAAGTAATGTGGTGTCAAATATGAAGATTCCCCTTGACAGAAGAATCATCATCCCAGAAATTGGCCGATATTAATCAGTGCACTGTGGATCAGCGGTCCGAATAATCTGTCTATTCTGTTTTTGTCACCTGCATCAGGGGGCAAGGAGAATAAGGTGAGAGGAGTTTTTGCGATGTACATGGAAACTTAACAAATGCAACTTTGTTTGCAGAAACAGAAACATGTATCTGACAGCAGGTTACTGTAAGATATGACGTCCTTACCTAAGACATTTTTATTGTTTTTAAGGATGCCAAAATGACTTTGACAAAATGAACTCCGTCTGAGAGGGAAATAACAGACTTGTTCATTGGCAGAACCAGTAAGAAATTTGCGTTTACTTTCATTGGGGAAAAACTGAAAAATCCTGTTTCTGCTGAAGCAGGGGCTTTCTGTACCAGTTTTCCTAATGTGATATAAATGCTCTCCAGGCAAAATATTTTGCTATGAAATTTTCCTAACTTATTTGTGAATCCTTCCAGGTGAGACAAAATGTTTACTGTTGATTGACATATAATAGAGAATAGGCAATAAAGAAGTTAGTATTATTTGTTAGAGTTATTGGCAAATAAGTAAAAAATGAACAAATTGTTGCATTCAAGCATAAGACAATGTGATTCACTGGTTAAATAACAGAAAGATGAAGCTTTATATATGCTGTCTTGCAGTTGCCTAGCAACTGGTATGTGGAAATTGGGAGTCACTGCTGAATCTTTGTTTGAGGTTTTCATCTCTACAGCTCAAGAGTTGCTGGCTCTGAATTCAAGTTTTGGAGCTGGTCTGATTTGTACAAATCTCTTTCACAGAGAGATACAAGCACAAGAAGCTTTGCAGAATGGCCAGTTAGGTTCTGGAGAGGGAATCCCAGATCTGCAACCGGGAGTTCTGGCCAGCCAGGCCATGATTGAGAAGACTCTTATTGAAGACCCTCGATGGCAGGGTGAGGCTCATTAAACACTACTGACATAACCCTAGGTGTGCAAACTGAGAATCATGAAGACAAAGCATGAACACAAATTCAGTGCTATTCTGTTTACCTTATTTTTGTAGACACCAATTTCGTTTTGGCAAACTATAAAACAGAGCAATGCACGAAGCCCCCTCGTCTATGCAGACAAGGCTACGCCTGTCCCCATTACCATAATAGTAGAGATAGAAGACGGAATCCCCGCAAGTTCAAATACAGGTAGGAGCAGATGTGTCGCTATGTAAAATACATAATAACATGCTCAAAAGAGGAAAAGATTGGATTAAGTGTGTGTGTGAATATGGACCTGTTTTCTGTTGTGGGTTCTAATAGGTCAACTCCGTGCCCAAGTGTAAAGCATGGTGATGAGTGGGGAGAGCCATCGAAGTGTGAGAGTGGAGACAGCTGCCAGTATTGCCATTCGCGCACCGAGCAGCAGTTTCACCCCGAGGTCAGTGAAGTAAAGCTCCTGTGAACTTATTTTCATGATTAGTTTCATACTATTAACTGTAAAAAAATTGTCATTCACTGCAAAAGAAAGAACAAGACACTGCTGGGGTAATATCAGGCCTACCAGTACCATTAGAATTAGCCATCTCTTCATTTCAGGTTTACTGCAACCACAGAAACTAAAATGACTTCTTTCGTCCTCGCCCAGACTATCACCAATATTTTTAACATTTTATATAAAATAGTAATTGTATATTAATATATCGGTTTACATGTGGTAAAAGTTCTGCCTTTTTCAAATTATTTTAAACAGTGAAAGGAATGAGAATTAGCAGATGCAAATGTGACTGGCCTAATCATGATCTATAGCTAGTACTGTAAATAAAAAAAAATTGTCTGATTAATGTTTTTATACTGCTCATTATTTATATTTGGGTGCATTAAAAACTATACAGGATTCTCCATTCCATCTGGCTGTGCAGTGGTTTAAACAAGCAAATAACCAGCTATCCATTTAACACATTCACCTAATATCTCAGGCCACACTTTGTTGATAAGCTGGTATGCTGTTTTCTAGGAGAAAAGACATGTGTATATACAGAAAAAGTGTATAAAGCAAGAAGTCCCAACAAGTCACTTGAAGACAATTAATGAAACAAAAAGGAAAAAACAACCGGAGTCGGTCCATTGATACTGCCGTCAGCATTTGACACTTACAATAAGTTCCAATATGAAACAAATTTTCCCCAATAATAAAAAATGAACAGTCAGTCGAGGGGAAATCTTGGCCTACCCGCTTCCTGGTTAACTCTGAAGTTCCAATCCAGTCCATGTAACTCCGTTCCGTGTTCCCCGATGCGGTATAGACAAAGTTACTCCCGTGATACTTCTTCATTTAGCTTAATCACCTGAAACCTCCAACTTCCGCTCACGGATAACGCTAGGATTGCCATATGGCGCATCCAGAATGACACATTGAGACTTAAACGTCTAAAACAAGAAACAATGGAGGAACTACTCCAGTTTTGTGAGTCATATACGTAATTTTTAAAGGTAAAGGGGGTTGGGTTTATTACTAGCGCCAACAGGAATAAAATAATATTATTCAGTGTTAATGTTCATATTAACAGGGGTGCATGACTTTTGCCCTCTGTGGGAGGGATTGTTCATAAATCCTTTTTCAGCTGGTGGAAGTGGGATTAAAGGCAGTCCAAAGCATATTCTACAAAAGTATTGGGACACCTGACCATTACACCAACAGGGACTTTAATGACATTGTGTTCAAATACATAGACTTTAATATGGAGTTGGTCCCCCCCCCCTTTGTAGCTATAACAGCTTCCACTCTTCTTAGATTTCCCCAAGATTTTGTAGTGTTTCTGTGGGAATTTGTGCCCATTCAGACTGTAGAGCATTTATTTACTTAAGTCAGGTACTGATGTTGGACAAGAAGGCCTGGCTCACAATCTCCGTCCCAGTTTATCCCAAAGGTGTTTGATAGGGTTGTGGTCAGGGCTCTGTGCAGGCCAGTCAAGCTCTTCCACGCTGAACTCCTCCAACGATGTCTTCATGGATCATGCTGGAATAGAAAAGGGCCTTCCCCAAACTGTGTCCACAAAGTTGGAAGCATAGCGTTGACCAAAATGGCTTGGTACGCTGAAGCGTTAAAATTGCCTGTCACTGTAAGTAAGGGGCTGAGCCCAAACCCTGAAAAATAGCACCATTATCCCTCCTCCACCAAACTTCACAGTTGGCACAGTGTGGTCAGGCAGGTAACGTTCTCTCGGTGTCCACCAAACCCAGACTCACTCATCTGACTCCCAAACAGAGAAGTGTGATTCGTCACTCTATGACGTTTCCACTGCTCCACAGTCCAGTGGTGTTGTTCTTTACACCACTCCATCCGACGCTTGGCATTGGACTTGGTGATGTGAGGCTTACATACAGCAGCTCGGCTGTGGAAACCCATTCCGTGAAGCTCCTTCTGCACAGTTTTTATGCTTACATTAATGCCAGTGGAAGTTTGGAACTCATCAGCTATGGAATCAGCAGAACGTTGGTGACCTTTAAGCACCATGGACCTTAGTAGTCGTTGACCCCGCTCTGTGACTTTACATGGTCTTCTACTTTGTGGCAGAGTTGCTGTTGTTCCTAAACGCTTCCACTTGCCAATAATGCCACTTACAGTTGACCATGGAATATTAGGCAGGGATGAAATTTCACGAACTGTCTTATTGCAAAGGTGGCATCCTGTCACAGAACCATGCTTGAAGTCAGTGTGTTATTCAGAACAACCCATTTTGTTTCACAAATATTTATAATATTTATACATTATATATTTTTATATCTTTTATACACATATATATTATACATGTAATAGGTATGATTGAAATACTTGAATTAAATAATTAGGTGGTGTGTCCCAATACTTTTGTCCATATAGTGTATCTAGATCAGAATATTATGTCACAATGATATTATATTGATAAACTAATTGAAAATAAATGAAATGTTATACTCATTACACATATGGGTAAATATATGAATGTGGAATGGATTTGAACTGCCAGCACCTTTTACTTTTAGAATATGGGGTTAAGGTTAGGCTAATCTGGCAAATAGAAAATCTATTGTTTTTTTTTTTCTTTTTTTTTGTTTGTTTATGTTTTTGTTTATGTTTTTGTTTACGTTTCTACCATATGGATTTGTCATAATAACGAAACAGGCAGCTCACACATGCTTCTATTTAAATCAAACTCTTGTAGCCTACTTTTTTTAGTTTCACTTGAGTTTGCAATCCACTTCACCTTAGGTTTCAGCTTCTATGAAAAAGTTCCTCCGGTCCAAAAGCCCCTTATGACATCTTTTGCTGTCTGAGCTACATCTTAAAGCTAAGAAACCAATGAAAACACAACTTAACAATAGCAGTCATCTAGGCCTGTATTTGTGTCTATCTCTTTTATCTACTGATATACAAAATCTTTTTTTATATACTGATTTACCTTTAACCTGTCAACTTAACTTTGGATGATGGACATCATATAATATAAAGGTCCACATCTGTTTCTGCAGATATACAAGTCTACAAAATGCAATGACATGAAGCAAACTGGATACTGTCCGAGAGGGCCATTCTGTGCGTTTGCTCATGTTGAAAGTAAGTTAAAAGGCATATCTCTGCTTAGTTGGGAATTTGCAAGGGTGAAAAGCTTCTAAAAAGTTTGTGTATTTCTTAGGAATTCCTTCTACTGAGGACACCATGAGCACTCTGCTCACAGCAATGCAGTCAGACTCTCAGGCTAAGTTGAGCTCCCAACAATATCCCGAGTGTCCCGGCAGTGACTGGAGCAGCAACACAAATTCCATCACCAGCAGCACAAGCAACAATGGGCAGACGGCAAGCGTATGTGTTTGCCTGTTTGCACACACCTGCCTCACAGCTACTGGAGTACTGAGGGAAAGAGGACATGTTTAAACAGTCAACAGTCAATACACAGTATTTAATAATGTAGTAGGCAGCTTACTGATTGAACCAAATCGCTGGAAAAGCTCTCTTCTTGTTGTTTTAATTGTATTTTTTTCTGTTATGTTTCAGTTGGGTTTATTTGATTTCTTTTTTCACTTTGTTGCAGTCTGTAGGAAGAGTTGCACACTTTCAGATTCAGATGAGAGCATTTTACTTTGAATTAGGCTCACGCTGACAAATCCTATCTATTTGACCAGGTCAGGAGCCCAAACCACTGCTAATGCTCCCTTAGAATTAGCAAGTGAAGTAAATGAACCAAAGGCTGCAGACTCAGGCTATTTGGCCCCCTCTGAAAGGCCTCAATTAAGCTCCTCTGTGCTTCTCTCCTTCAGGTGTCATGCTCTAATAGTCCAACTGTAACATCAAGCTCAGGAAGCACCAGTTCATTGTCCCCAATTGGACCCATCAGCAGGCCCAAAAGCTTTACTAATGGTAGCTTATGTTCAGAGTCCACCACGTCCAGTGTTTCGTCTCCAACGTCTAACTATCCCAAAGCTCCGGGCTTTGAACGGGAGGACCAGGTATTCCACGACTCGCTTCTCTTTCCGCTGTCTGAAAGGGCCTTTCCTCCAGAACTGCAGACGTGGCCACACTGCCAGCATTCTGTTCTGTTTGATTCTTTTTTCCCTTTAATTATTTACTACATATTCAGTTCTTACTGTTTTATTTGATGTCAAAATTGGAATTATTTGGCACATCGTGAAAGTTTTGGGGTTCTGTGTTAGCATTTTGGTCCACAAATACACTGTGTGTGTGTGTGTGTGTGTGTGTGTGTGTGTGTATATATATATATATATATATATATATATATAAACATGATTCACTGGGGGTTGTTGGCATGTTCTAATGTGATTGAATGTGATGTATTTTAGGCAAAGAACCAGAAAGCACAGTCTGGAGAAAATAATCAGAAGTTAATAGACCAAGAAAAGCAGGTACAGACCTGCAGTTCTCAGTCTTACAGATAACTTTTTGCTAGCATTGTGAATAATATCAACCTAAGCGAGATGCATGTTGTGCTTTTATTTTTTTCACAATATGTTATCTTTACTACATGTTTCTGTCTACAGAGCCACAGCAGCATATTTTCTGTGGTGAACCCACTGGCATCCAGCATAACATCAAGCATCACATCCAGCTTAGCCTCAAGCATTGGCTCAGACAGCTCTTCCCCCACTACATTATCAACTATGAATGCAAAAGCTACCCCTTTCTATCCAGGAAGCAATACAGTTGAGTCAGTAATAGGTATGTGGTAAACATGTTTATATGATTTGATCTTTCTCAAGTCTCCCATCTCTGTATGTGAACGTATTTGATATCTAATGCCCGAGAGATGTACAGTTGAAGGTGGTGAGGAAGTAGTTTTGGATGACATTCATGGTGCAGGTCTATATGTATGTTAGTTATAGTGCACAGTGGATTGGTAGAGAGCTGCCTTTCTATTTTGTTACAAGGCTCTAAATGTGAGGTAATTTAAATTCCCCATCCAGTGCTTTCACTATGCAACAATTTTTTTTATTTTTAAAATTTATAGATGGTCCTTTTTCTAGGAGGACAACTAACCAGGGAAACTGATATTTGGAAAGACTGCCCAGCTTTTTCTTATGATTTACATAGAAGTCTGAACAGTACAACTGCATTAATTCCTTTTTTGCATATATTTTCTTAGGATCTGCACTTGACCTAAACTTCAGTGATATCAGTGTTGCCTCCCTTGATAAAGACCTAGAGGACCAAGACAATAATGGCTTTGGGATAGCAAGTAAGAAAATGCAGTAAATGCTGGTTGTATCAAATTGCGTGTATACCTTTTAGCTGATGCTTAATGTCTAACGTGATTTTTCTCTCTTATTCAAACCGTCTTCTCTCCTCTGTAGGTCAGAGGTTATTAGGAGGCTCGGATCCTGTCAACATTCCTGGTTCTCTGGCACGATGTTCATCTCTGCATTCCTCCTCCTCTCTGTCCGCCTCCCCCCTCAGCTCTCTGTCCCAGTCATTGTCACAGTCACTGCTCAGTGGAATGGCTCCTCAGCAGAGCCAGACACAGGGCTTGCCAATCAAAACTGAGCACAGCCTCCTAGGGACACCTACGTCTACTCAGAACTCTTTAGGTAAGAAAAACAACTCATGCACCTTGTGCGAAACAGTATGTAAGGTTGATACACCTAGACTAGAGATTATCTGTGTCTGTTTTTTACAACTCCACACATTCCATACTTTACTTTTGGCAAGTCAGTTAGGTCCTGTGCTTTGTCAACATTAAAGGTGATTTTAAAGTCGTTGATCAGAGATGGATTAATTTCCACTTTAATTTACTATATATTCCAGTGGGCCAAACATTTACAAACAACAACGGGTCTCCTTAAACAGTCTGGAAGATTCTAGAAATTGATGACTTTGAGAAGATTCTGATTGCTCGATTGTCATAATTCAGTGTTAACTGGGAGTGCACCTGTGACTATGATTAGAGACTTCCTTTAGAGGCTGTGTCTTTTTGCCCTTGATACCACAGGAAAATCCAAGCAACTCAGCCAAGGCCTTAGAAAATGTCACAATTCCAATGTCCACAATCATGGACTCACAGACTTTGAGGTGCGTTCCTGCTAAATCCGTGAGGGTTTGGGGCTGTCAAACTTTCAAATGCATGAAGGCTCTTTTGCAGAGCCTTTTATGCACACTAAAGGAATTTCCCACAGTTCACAGTTGTGATGTGACACAATGTTGCCGTGGAAGTCCCAAAGCATATAATGCACACCTAGTTTAGTCATCAACCATTTCATTTAATATTTGCATAATGATGCTGTCTTTCCACAAGAAAAAAAACTTTCTCCCATTGACTCTGTAAGGCATGAGCCTGTGGACCTCCACAAGTCCAAGGATATGAAGCTCATATTCCAAGACCAGTATAAAAAGCTAGACTGAAGACTGAAGTTTGCAGGTGATCACCAGCCTTTTGGAAGAGTGTTTGGCCACAATGATCAGCATTATGTATGGGCAGAAAGAGGGAGGCTTTTATTATTAAAAAAAAAACAAAAAAAAAACACCATTGCTGCCTGAAGCTTGTGGAAGCTGCTCATGTTGTGGGGCTGGGGATTGGTCATCTTCAGAAAATATTGTTAGCAGACGATTGGCAGGACGGTGATCCTAAGCACGCCTTAAAAGTTGTAACAAAATGGCTTAAAACAATTACGTGAAAGTATTGGAGTGGCCAACACAGATGTGACCTGCATCCCATAGAATATTTGTGAAATGAACTGAAAATGCCTCTCTGAGCAAGGAGGCCAACAAACCTGACTGAGTTACACCAGTTCTGTCAAGGGGAAAATTAAAACAGCAAAGTGTCGTGAGAAGCGATCCCAAGCATTTGAATGAAGTTATTTATAATGGTACTACATGGTGTCACCCAGATGAGGATGGGTTCCCTTTGAGTCTGGTTCCTCTCAAGGTTTCTTCCTCTTGTCGTCTCAGGGAGATTTTCCCTGCCACCATTACCACAGGCTTGCTCATTAAGGAAACGTTTATAAATTGATATGTTTAAATATCAAAATAAATAAATATTTCTGTAAAGCTGCTTTGTAACAATGTCCATTGTTAAAATCTCTATACAAAAATAAAAATTGGAATTGAATTGGGTTAAAGGCAATTCCAAATACTATGGAACTCGCAACTGCTCCCGGGCCGTGCAGCATGTGGCTGTCCACTGCTCTCGGTGTGTGTGGGTGTGTGTTCACTGCTTGGATGGGTTAAATGCAGAGAAAGAATTTCCCCTCGGGATTAATACAGTATCCAAAATCCCAGGAAAAAAACTCTGAATTCTTCAGCGAATGTACGTGCATTTTTTTTCTTCTGTGTGTGATAGGGTTGAATGGTGGAGCTGGAGGCATATGGGACTTTATGAGTGGCAGCCTCTCCCCAAGTCCATCTCCAGTGTTTAGCTCAAGTATAGTCAGCTCCAGCAGTGCAGATCTGACCCGGCTCCACCGTGATCTGGACGAGGCCAAGAAGAAAATCAAGCAGTGGGAGGATGCCTGGCACCAGGTCAAACAGGTCAGAGACAAGGGATTGTATTTCAAGTAGCATTTACTAAACAAATGCTTGTTTGTACTTCAGATCCCTTTTCAAAAATGTCCCCCAAGCCTGAATAGCTAGATCACCACAAACTTTCCACGTTCCTCCATACATGTAAATATGCCTCTACAAGCAAAGCTAGACAGGCAATATGGATGCTGAAATAATTTTGTCAGCCTTCACAGAAGTACTGGGTGAAAAATTGAAATTTTGGACAAATTTAAAGTCCAAAAAGTATGATTAGATCTGTGGGAATGTTATTAATCTTTATCCCTATTGGCGATTTCATCAAAGGCATGTGAAGCATGGCAGAAAGATGCAAAAGAGGCGAAAGAGCAGGCGAAGGTGGCCGAGGCAGAGCGGCA
>JAQQZX010000023.1:30673152-30689159 GCA_030068355.1 Notoglanidium maculatum | reverse complement strand
CTGTAGCATGTAGCTGCCTGTGTGTCTGTGTGTGTCTGTGTGTGTCTGTGTGTGTCTGTGTGTGTCTGTGTGTGTCTCTTCACTGCTTGGATTGGTTAATTATGAGCTTGCTAGCTAAGGTTGTTTTCCTCATTCAGTGAATGTCATGCTTTGGTCAAATGCTATGGCTGAAATTTACCTCTGGAAACTAGATGGATGCAGATGATGCTGATAATTAAAGTAAAGACTCCTTTTCCACTTAAGTGGTCACTAATTTTGTTTAAGAAAAATAAAATAGGCATTTGATATTATTTCAGTATTATCTCAATTTTACATTAAATCAGTTTAAGACCATTCCAACTGAGATAATCTAGAGATGACGACAGAGTGACTGAAGACTCCATATCTAGTTTGTAGTCTAAAGGTCTTTATGCATACAGGGTGATGTAAATAAACAAATGTGACAAAATTGTTGAAGTTAACGCAACATTAATATTCACATTAAGTGTGACATGATTGTGCAAGCATTTCACAAAAATAATTGTGTGATAAGCGAGTCGACAAATGATGAGCTGGTGATTATTCTTTTGCAAAAAAAAGGGGGGGGGGGAAGGACTTTCCTGAGAAGTAGTCAAGAATGCAATGAGTTTCTCTGCTTGGTTCAGGATTTGAAACTCATGGTCTATATACTGTATTCTTCTGTATAGTGTATGTGAAAAAGAGTGCAGGAAAATTTTGATTCCATGACAAGTTTTCAGAATTTCACCATTTGAAGCATTTTCCCAGACCACCACACTATCCCAAACAAAAGAAGCTCTAGATAAAACGTGTTTAATGTTATTACAAGATTTCTTAATTGGCTAATACACCATCGACAAAAGTTTGTGGACACCTGACTATAACATCCATATGTGTTCATTAAACATTCCATCCCAGAGTTATTCCCCCTTTCGTGTTATAATAACTTGAACTTTAATGACCTTGTACACATAAAATAAAGGCACTTAGCTTTGTGTATAATACAACTGACTGGAACTGAATGCTCTAATGTGTGACTCTTTTGTTTTTTTTGTTTTTTCCTCCAACACAGGTTATATATCAGCTTCAGTCAAAGAAATGTATAGTTTGCCAAAAGCATGATCGTTGCATTGTACTGCAGCCTTGCCAACATTATGTTCTTTGTGAAAACTGTGCATCTAGTAAAACAGAATGTCCTTACTGTAAGACAAAAATATTGAAGTGGTGATGTACAGCTGTTTAAGGTACTATTTAATGATCTAGCCCTTTGAAGAACTACTAATACATATAAAGCTTACAGTTTCTACATAGCATTTTTGTGTTTCAGTATTTCATATAGTGATTTAAAATGATAGTTATTAGAATCTAATAAATGGTGTTTGACTGATCTATATAAATCAAATACTTAAATGCAATACACATTTTTATACTAGATACTAGGTCGTTTTTATTAAACATTAAAATTCCCCCCTGGAAAAGATATCTTTCAGTTTGTAATACAATAGCCCTGATTTGACTGTTCATTACAGGAATATCAGTCAGACATCATTACTGCTACATTACTGTGTGAAGAGAAATGATTTCTTGTTTAGGAAAAAAAGCACTTTGTTGACCTGGAAATTGTCAAAGGGTATTTTAGAAAATTTGCTTTAAGCTGCTTTTTGTAGAATTCTTTTTTTAATTATTATTTTTAGATTTATTTTTTCCCCTCCCAGATATGCTAATGTATGAAGCTTTTTGTGTGTACTGTGAAACATATAGTAGATTATTTCACATTTCCTAAATCATAATATAGTATATAGTTAGTATAAACATACAATAGTGCAAAACTGTAGTTACTACTTTGCATTGTTACTTACACTTTTACAATCAATAAGTGACAATTTTGAATGCATTTTAGGCATAACCAGCAGCTCAAATATCAGTAAGGCACATACTGTATGCTAAAGCATTTAGTACTTTTTTTCCTGTCATGTAGTGAATGTTCAGTACTGCATTATGTAGTTGTTATAAAGGAGCACATGTGTTCTGAAGTCCTCAGAGATGTGTTGGGTTTTTGGGACTTTCAGCCTTTCAGATACAGACTAGAACGTATCTGACACTAGGCCACTCACTCTCAAGTGCCTTGCCTATTGAAATATTTCAGCGTTTATGAGGAGTTTTTAGGTTTGCAGGTAGTCAGTGCTTTTGCAGACGTATCTGTGTTTCATTACTTTCTCATTACTCTTTGAGCGTATATGTATGGCGGCCCAGTTCAAATGTTTTCTCCAGATTTAATCATTGTCCTTGCTTGCGCACGAGACAGTAAGCTTACATTTATTTTGTCCCCATTCCTTCTCTATAAGTAATGGTGCTTTTTGGGTGCAGCTTAAGTATCTTTCAAAAATGTCAAATCATCTTTGATTTCAATATTTAGGAATACACGAATCAGGAAATAAACATGTATCACTTTGATTACAAATTTAAAACTGGCTTTCTTTTTACATTGTTTTGTAATGTTTTGAATTGTAGTTTTCTTTAGTGTTTGCAGATAAACAAATCTGTGGTGTTTATTATATATTTTTTCTTTCCAAATTTGAGAGAATAATGTTGTGCTTTGGTTAATCTAATTGAATGACCTACTACTGTGTTAAATAGTTTGACCTTGGGATAAATGGTTTACTTCTAAAGGGATTGTGATTTATGACAAACACGGCCCAGACTTGTGTAGGTTATTTCAATTTTTTCTTTTGATTTCAATTTGTCTCCCTTTCTCTTTTCTATTGGTGTTTAATATCAGGTGTGTCTAGCTCATGAGCAGATCAGTTGACTTGAGATGCCATAGAAAAAACAATCATTGCATAATCTTAGTTGTGTTAACCAGCTGAAGATCACATTGCCATAAATGTTTCTGTTGGGCTGTCGAGGCCAGGTATTGAGCAGACATGGCAGCCAGCAGCACTGAGGTATTACTTTACAAAACATGAAAAGCTTTGAACAATGTGCTCATCCATTTTTGAAGCGAGGTTCAAGGGGGCATGTCTTTTCTAAGTGGCTGACTCAAATCTGTTATTATGGATCACACTTTAGTATTGTGTCAGGTGATCAACACATTAAGATATTTCATTCTAAAGTCAGTTTTGTGTCTTTTTATGTCAGATGTTTCAGTTTGATGAGGGAGGTTATCCTCTCATTAGGTTCCTGGACCACAGTATAGATTTTAGTTAATAAATAAATAAATAATTGAATGAATGAATGAATAAATAAATGATGCAATTGCTGCATCTGGAATGTGGCAGGCTATGTACAGAAAAAAAGAAGTCTTGATATCAAACATCTGTTCAACCGAACCAAAGTGGTATTGTAGTTTCCTATTTTTTTTCCTTACTTAAAACCTTCAGCTTATTAATTTACAATTATGACAGCCTTTCATGTTTAATTTGACAAACTATGCCAACTGCTTTTGCTGACAATATTAATGGATTTAAAGTTTGTTTAGTAGTTTTACCAAAGACCTTTTACTGTTTTTTTTTTTTTTTTTTTTTTTTTTTTTTTTCTTTTTTTTTTTATGTCTGTGGAGATATTTTCTGTTTAGAATTTAAATGAATTAGTTCAAAAATCAGATTTAAAACTGACCGAGTGTTATGTACACTGCTCTGTGTGCATTTAAAATAACTAATGGAATCTGTATAGATCTTTAAAAAAAAGTTATAGTTCTTTATCATTCATTTATTAGGATTGAATTGGCTGTTATCTACAGTTGAGGTCAGAAGATTGCATACACAGTCATGAATGTCATGGCAATATTGGGCTTTCAGTGATTGAACTGTTCATTTTCTGGGGAAGAATGACTGTACAACATACATCTTTAATAGAAAAAAAAACAAGAATTTGAAGTTTTAATTTATTTTGTGTTCTCAGAAATCAACACAGGATCATGCACAAATAATACATACAGCACACCTAATATTTGGTTAAATGTAGCTTGGTAATTTTCACCTTGACCAGACACATTTGGTAGCCATCAGCAAGCTTCTGCAGAATTCTGGTTGAATATTTGACCACTCATCTTGACAGAATTGGTAGAGTTCTGTTAAATTTGTGTTTTTCCTGGCACAGACCCTACTTAGCTCCAAGAGACGTTCCTCAGTTGTGTAAATCTACAATCATCTTTCTCAGTTCTGCACTGAGCTCCTTGGACTTTCCCATTGTACTGTGTTTTGGTCAATCCAATGTGTGCTGTCAAACAAACCCTTTTAATGTTGACCACAGAAGCTGTGGTCAATCGTGATCATTAACAGGAAGTTAAGAGGCCCTGACCGTGGCAAGTTAAAAGACATTTTGGAACTTTCAGAACCACTGAATTAATCTAAGTGGATGTGTGTATATTTATGACCCTGTGTTGATTTCAGAAAACAAAAAATAAATTAAAACCTGTGCACCAAATTCTTGTTTTTTTTTCTATTAAAGATATATGTTGTACAATCATTCTTCCACAGAAAAAGAACAGTTCAAAGAAGTAACTGAAAGCCCAATACTGTCCTAACATTCATGTCCATGTATGTAAACTTCTGACTGTAACTGTATAGTGAAGGAATGGCATGGACACGAATCAGATTTCTGTTAATAATTTTACATGGCCATATGGATTAGTGCTTATTTGAAGTACATACAATTTCTTTTGTTATGCTACTAGTACTTTATAGTAAAATTCTTAAGCCAGTTTTGAAATATTAGTGATTTGTGCACTACTTGTATGCTGTCAAAAATGTAAAGAGTGTGTTTGGACTGTAGGGTGCTTTCTTTAGTTTACATTTGACTGGTGTTTGTTGAACTTTTTTTCATTTTATTTAGAAAAAAAAGACATAAATTGCAGTGCATGTTTTAAAACAGTCTTATTTGAGTTAAACTTTATTCTTGTAGTGTGTCCAAATTGTAGAACATGATTTATCTAGATGGGTAGATGTATATACAAAGTTATAAGCGAGGCGCTTGCCCTCTTATATACTGTAATGGCTGATGCAGACAATAGGTTGTGTTCATCAGAGGACTGTAGATCTTAAAATCTTGGCCTTGAAATGCATTGAAATTAGCCTAACCTTTTTTGCATGTGGTATTAATGAATCATCATGCTGTGTACGATTAAATCATGTATGTAGTAATGTATTATCGAATACTTGTAGTCAAAGTCCTGCATTAATGCTATATTTGTGCGAGACAAAATCTCTCCTGAACAAATGCGTGCCTTTGTATAAAGATCTGTTTGTAGTATTCTTTGACTGATCAAGTGTCTATCTGTTATATAAAATGAGCCAAATTGTTGTGCCTTGGGACATTTATCCATGGATTCCGCAATGTGCAGGCGTCCTGCTGTAGTTTTATACATTTTTTATCATATTAATGACTACTCCTATGCCTTCATCCTTTGGGAAGGTGCAGCTCTAAACTTCCTTCACAGATAAGTGTTGCATATGGCTTGCACGAGCACTTAAAAGCATGTTGTCAGTATGTATGATATAGTACAGAACATTGTATATTTAAATCAAACAATAATCAAGTCTAAGCTTCAAGTTTGACCTGAATTGACTACCGTGTCAATCACTATACTGACTTTACTACATTGCTGCATTTTTCTTGTAACTTTGTATATGGTTTGGTTTGTGAATGAAAGTGTAACCTTGGAAAAAAATATTTAGGTGTTACTGGTGAATTCAGTCGCTGCATGAATTTAATAATTCCCTAATTCCACAGCCCTATGTCTGTGTCAGCCATCAATTAATAATTAATGTTCAAATAAATATTTCTCTTCATAGTACTTGGAGATGAATGGCCAGACAACTGTTATTAAAGAAAAGCACCAAGTAGAAAAGTTCTTTAGAACAGTGTAAATGAACTGTAATGGAGTTGTACCATGACACACTGCAGTGGAATAATCTTTTTATTTTTTATTTTACTATTATTATACAAAAAAAAATTGTGAATTGTCTTTTTTTTTTCTTTTTTCTTTTTTTTCTATTAATATGATTATTGAACCTGAGGATTTATGCAATCTTGTGTGTGTATATATACATATGTCTGAACCTGGTTAAATTTACCAGTCTAGCTAGGAAAAGTAATACTTTATTATAGTAGACATTGGTAGGAAACAGACAAAAATAAAATCCAGGATTGGAATGATCGGTTTAACGTTACAACCCTGAATATTGAATGTAATGAAATATAAACAGTACTCAAATTCAGTTTAAAATGGGTCACTGGAAAGAAACCTGGACAGCAGTGGATATCTGATGTAGCACTAGTTGTATGAATTTGCGATACATGACAAATAAATTTTAAAGTTAAACACAAATGATGTTTTCAAGTTTGTGTATTTATCATTGTAATGATTAGATGGGAATCAGAGATGTATTTTCTCAGGGTTTTGCAGTATAACTATAGAATAAAGACATGTCCAATTTCCAGTGGAAGCTGCAGCTGCAGATTTATTTGTTAAAAGGTCCAAACAGGTGACCTTTTATGATGAAGAAACATATCTCTTATTTTGGTACCATATGTATTGATATATATAGGACAGCTTATATTCTAATTAGTGTTTAACTATATCATAAACAGGTTTCTGTATTATTTGGTGTATGTGATATCAATACAAAACCACAAGACATTTACTGGGAGTTTTAATTTATGGAGGCTTCTTCATGGAATAGTTAAGGGTATTGATGGAAATAAAGATCAAAATGGATTTTCTTCACTTAAATTTAGGTGAGACATTATTATTATTATTATTATTATTATTATTACTATTATTATTATTACTATTATTATTTATAATGTGTGAAAGTTGTATTCATAGTGTATCATTTAAAATTGTTAACATTTATGTACACTACAGCAGTTATGCAATGGTTTACAAAATCCATGGAATTATTTTTTATCATATTGGGAATTAAAAATAATTTTTGATCTTAACCTTGTGTTTGTGTATTGTGTCCTTTTTTGTTTGTTTGTGTTTTTTTTTTTTTGTTTGTTTTTGTTTTTGTTTTTTGTTCATATTTTGTCCGCATTATTGTTAGTGTGATATCTCGAATGAGTGGTTCAAAGTTTGTAGGATTTACCTGGAGCTTAGATTCCTTTGTTCAGGTATATTTAAAGGGTCTTTCCGGTATACAGATTAGTAATAAGAAAGACTAGACCTGTGTAGAGTTTTACTTGTTTCAACCATTTATTCCTTTTGTGATTTTGGCCCACTTTCCTTTAGCTCCTAAACTGAGTTGCATTTCACAGTAAATCCTCATAAGCCATGGACTTCAATAAGTTTTTTTGTAATAAAGCATCACAAAAAGCATAAAAATTCCTTTAAAAAAAAACTTGAATTGGTTTTATAATACACTAACTGAAACACCATAGGTATATGCGCAAAATTAGATACACATTTTCCCATGCTGGTAATAGCCAATGTAAAATACGATATTCATTTATTACATAAAGTGGCCAGCTCACCCTTCCAAGAAACAAATGTGTTGTTTTTGTTTTGAAAGCATGTGACTGCTAACTGCTAGCTCTCTGTACAGAATCTTCCACAAATTCTTTGAAAAGCATTTCAAACATTTTATTCATCTACAGTATGTCATATGTGGAAGCTTCGAACAAAATGTGCCTTGTCTTATTTCCTTCACGGCCATGTATGAGACCGCCGCGGGCAAGTTCTGGTCCATTACATACAGAATAACCATATGAAAATTGAATGGAATTGATTAAATAATTTAAAGTATAAATACCTTCACAAAATATTTTCAATTTCATGTTACAATTTAAGATCTATGGCCTAGGATATCAGTGAATTGATTTTGGAATATTGCTCACTTCGAAAATGCTGACTCGCTACTTGGCAAAGAGGATTCTGGGAAGGGTGAACCTGCCCTTTTAAGTAACAAAATACTTCCTGACTGATACTGAATTCAAGTAATGCAGGTTATTGTGGCATGATGCTGTGGTGACTGTCTGGAGAGAGAGCATCAAACAGGTAGCACAGTAACCTTACTGCCTGAGGTGAAAAAAAAGGAAAGGTATTAAGTACATTTTCATTGGGAATCACTGAAGGCTGCAACGTGTAAGAGTAATTTTTGCAGCTGTGTGTCTGTATTTCAAGCCATTATTTGTTCAAATTACAAACAGACAAATTCAAAATAAAAATAATCGACTCCAAAGATGTGTGGAATCGACTCCAAAGATTTGCATTTGACTCTTAATTTTCAATGCCCAAGCTTAGTGAATTGACTCTTTTTGGAATCGACTTGTGAACCCTCAACTTGCAGGGTCCGAAAATAGGCTAGTTTCATTGATATAAAAAGCTTCACTACTTGCTGTCTAACAAAACATAACAAAGCTCTTCTGGACAATTCAAGTAGGAACATCATGCTTCTCCTCACATTCCCACAAACCAATGATAATATTACTCACATGAATACACAAGTTATGTCATGAGGCCAGCAGGGTAGTGTACTGTAAAGAGTTTCATACCATGGAGAAAGTCTTACTGATGCTTCTGCTCCTCCATTTCACTCTGTTTTTTATGAAGTGATGTACTGCATGCGCAGTGTGTTTCAGGTGTTCATCTAATAATTAAATTATTGGCAATGATTTTTATTATTGATTTTTTTATTTTTTTGGTTATTAGTTTTTGCAGCCATTATGCATTTCATAATATTGTAATCCTGTAAATAATCCCTGTTTTTACTAAATGTATCAGTAATCTGATTACATCTTTTTTTCTGTAACTATAACAGAATACAGTAACCTTTTTTGTATCCTAATTACACAACGCCATTCCATGTATTCCATTACTCACCATACCAACTGATAAGACCCAATCAGGAAGAGTACGTGGGTGTCTGCATCATTGTTTCTAAAAGTTTTATCTTGTTCAAAATAAAACACACCTCCAGAGTTTTCAAACTAAAACAGCCAGCAGCATTTACAAAAGTCTATAGTAGTATGGACACCAGGCATAAACGCAGTCAAAGTGATGTGTTTTAAAACTAAAACCTGTTAATGAGCACATGGCTTTAAACACACTAGTTCAGCTGAAGCACACATTTGCCCTCTGTTCCAATTCCCTGATTTAATTTTTACATTGGTAAACCCTAGAAACAAACTTGTCCCCAGTTGCACACTCAGAATGACTTTATTGGTACCCTTCTTAAAGATTGGATTTTTTTTTAAAAGTTCATGAAAAATGTCAGTGTTTAATGAGCTTAATCTCACACTGAATGTATGAGGGAAATTAACCTTTAACTGACACAAATTTAGTTTTTAGAAAATTTTCCACCATGTAGGTTTTCATAACCATCACCGGATACATGTCTACATATTTTATTTGTGTGTTCTCTAATTTTCCACATATTGATGAATGACATTGGTCTCTGTGTCATGTAATATTTATACTCAAGTGAAATGGGAAGTCTGCTTAAGTTGCTTAAGAGTTAACTGCTTGGTTAATCTGTTTGGCAATGCTTAAGAATAAAACTGTTCATTTCTACCTTTCAAGATTCATGTCAAAGCAGAGCAAGTACAAGACATGGTCCCTCACACAGGAGAGGTTCCTGGATATAGTACAAGGATTTTATATTGATTAATGTTTACATACTGATTTTATCAGTTGCATTGTAAAAAGTGAGGACTTAACTTCTCAGTGATGGGCATCAATAAGAGAGATAGGGGACTTATTTGGGTTTGGACTAGTGAGCAGAGTCTCCCAGCCACCACGTGGCAGCCTGAGCTAAGCAGTCATTGCAACAGATCCAGGTGAAGAGGTGGACAGCTGGAGTACACATGAAGGCATAATGAGGCACGTGGTCTGGCAGAGAGCACTGTGCATTGAGCACCCTGCTACCATCCAAACACAAACAAACATAACTGACCCATTCTGGTACACAAAGTTCTAATGTGTAAGCAAGAATTCAGAATAAGAATAGGAAAATAAGTTTTCTGGTATAAGAGCAAAAAGGTAAAATAAAAATGAATGCTTTACCTCTGATCATTTCTGACTTCTCCATGAGAACCTGGAAGAGCTTGCTGAGCAAGCAATGGTATGAAAATTTTGCTTTTCCAAACTAGCTACTGGATGTGATCTCAAAGAGGGTCTCTGCAATAAAAGAGCATATTAATATCTGGCGTTATTTTTGGCTTTCCATTTTCTGGGAAAAATTGATGGATGCTAGGTTAAGATTTTTGATTTCTCAAAAATCCTTCACACTCACACACAAGCTTTGCATACCTGCTCATGTTTCATGAGTAAAGCATTGACCTTTTGAGAATATCATCTTTACATTCTGCACAGCCTGCTGAAAGGAAACTGATCCTAAAACAGGAAAAAAGCAAGATACTTTGGTGTCAACATGCACAGGTGATTACTATCAAGCTATCAAATATCAGACACTGACAGGCCACAGCAATGCAAAATCTAATACTAAAAGTCCACTATGTAGGATTTTGAGGGTATCTATTAATAGAAATGGAGTATTTATTCCATAATATGCTTATGGAATTCATGAGCATGTTTCATTATTGTATACTGTAACTATAAATTATTGTGTTTTTGTAAGCTTAGAATGGACCCTTTATATATACATATATCTAAAAAGAATTTTACACTAGTCCTAGACTGAATTAATTTCACTAATTTCCTCCTCAAAATCAACTCATACTAGAACCAGTATCTACACATTTTCATAAACAAATACTACCAGAAACAATAAAACCTCTGTGGAAAAAAAAAACCTTATTATCTATGTACCTAAATCTTTTACACTAGCATTTACCAAACCTTTGGATAAGAAGCCTATTTTCAGCCATCAAAATATACTCTAGGTCCCACAGAGACCTTGCATTTGGTGGATGAGAGTAACTACACTATATGGCCAAAGGTTTGTGGATGCCTGACTATCACACTCATATGTGATTCTTCCCCAAACTGTTGCCACAAAGTTGGAAGCACACAACTGTATAGAGTGTAACTGTATTCTGAAATGTTACAGTTTCCCTTCACTGAAATTAAGAGGCCCAAACCTGTTCCACCATGACAATGCCCCTGTGCACAAAGCCAGCCATGAAGACACGGTGCGTAAAGTTTGGAGAGGAAGAACTTGAGTGTCCTGCACAGAGACTTGACCTCAACCCCACTGAAAACCTTTGGGATGAATTGAAGCCTCCTCGACATCCCAACATCAGCGCCTGACCTCATTAAATTTGTAGCTGAATGAACACAAATCCACCCTGCCATGCTCCAACATCTAATGGAAAGCCAAATAGAAGAGTGGAGTGCATTAAAACACCAAACAGGTATAAATCTGGAATGGGATGTTCAACAAACACATATTGGTGTGATGGTTAGGGGTGTACATACTTTTAGCCATACCCTGGGAAGATCTTGTTCATTAATGATGGACAGCATGAAATGGACACAGATAGGGTCAACAGGGTTACAAGTGCTGTACTGGTCTGTGAAGTTGACTTTTTGGACAATGCTCTCTGTGTATCAGTCAATCCCCATTTATTATGTATGGTCCTACTGATGATGACATATTTTATGCTCAGGGTATCAGGGAATCCTTACAGATAAGCAGTGAACCATATATATAAACTTGTTCTACCCAATATATACAGCTAAATGGCAAATTGAAAAATCTCCATGAGTCCATAGGTCACATCGGTAGAGAATGTACAGTTCATGTTCCTATGTTTATTTCTTCTGGATTAGAATGCTAATGAATGTTGAGAATAAAAAAGATGCACATGACAGATGTCAAGACCTTTGAATTATAAGGTTCTATGTGATAATTCTGTGATTTTAAGCCATAAAGGTTTGACCCCAAATAAACATCTAAATAATGCTTTTAATTTTTAAGAAATTCACTTTTAAAAAATATTTTGGTGTGAAACCTCTCACATACGTATATTCAGTAGTATGTGGCATAACTTATTTTTACATTAACAATTTCTTTGCCAATAAAGGCAAACATAACCTTATAAATTCAAAGTCCCAGTGTGTTTGGGGAAAATCTAAAAGCATGCCTTCCACCCTTTTTAAACATCATAGGTAGCTCACCACTAGAGTGAGCAGAGGCACTAAAAACAGCTTAATCATTTCACCAAGTGACTGATTGCATATTTTTTATTAATAAACATATTGACAATTAGTTGATAATTACTTTAGATATGCTTGAGCCTAATTCATTTATCCTCCTGGAACACTCCTAGCAAATTTATTCACAGGCATGTAATGTTACCTAGATTCATATACTTAGAGATACAAGGGGTTCAGATGGGACATACATTTATACACATTCACACACATGACTTATAGGATTAACAAGGGCTCAGATCAAGTAATGTGCATAAATAGATTTTCATGCTAACAACCACTACTAGATAGTCAAAATAACAACTGAAGTCAAATAATTTCTCTAAAACCAAATTTGAAATTAAATGGCACTGCCAGAGTTCTACTACCATAGATGCCATTATACTATCTCTCAGTGCCATAGCTGGTCCTACGAGAGTGAAGATCTTCAGTTTGTGCTTGAGCTGGATCCTCAGGGCCCATCAACTCCAGGAGCCACTTAATGGCATTCACCCTCTGTAGGCATAATGCCAGTACAGGTCCTGATGTCAGGTACTTCAATTCCCAGTTTCTCTCAGAAGGCTCACACAGATGTTTTTCATTTATTAAAGTCTACACAAAAATGGATACACAAATCTTTGTAAAAATCATGTCTTGAACAGTGCCAAAGTGAGAAGAGGCTGTGATCCTACAGAACACAGCAGTGTGAGTCAGCATGACAGACATGAAAACACTCTCATTCTGAAGAAGACCTAAGTCACATTACTTACCTTCTGTCATGTAGCTGAACAAAGACTGGCTCTCAGAGCCTAGGTTTAGAGAAACATTATCAGAGTTCATTATATTTGAAACTCTATAAAGAATGTCATTCTCACATGTTCATTTTTTTTTGCTTCTGGGGTCATGAGGCATACCTATGCTTGGAGGTGGCAGGAATTTAACTGTAATTTGGCTGCTGTGTTCTACAAAAACAAATTATATTACATATACATACATGTACATATATGTATTTATTTGTAAGAACCTAAATTCTCCATCCACTGAACTGATAATCTGTGTCTCCATAAAGAAAAGGGAGGCTTGTCTGTAGGCCACTTCATGGGTGGTCAACAACAGCACACAATGATCTCCAGGATAGTCTTTTGGTACAAGTATTTGCATAGTGCTTAATGCCTGTGGCCTTTTAATGGCACAGACAAGGACCGGAGAAGATACCAGGCTTGCCATGCTTCTGTGCCACTGGCACTCACTGACCTCAAAAGGGCTCAGCTCCTGTGCCTGCTGCCAGGACAGCATGGGCAGCCATTACAGAGCCAACAACTCAAATCTCACCCACTCCTCCTGGGGGAAAGAACATTTGGAATAATTCAAGGCCAAATTAAAAAGCCCCAGAAGAACAGTCTGTGTCAATTTACTGCAAAGAGCATGTTATGTATAGTGTATAGTGTAAAATGACTGTAAACAACTGATCCTATTGTATATTAATGTATAAGCTAAATATTTATTTTTTAAGAATAGTGACTTATTTTCTATTTTTATCTCCCTTTGATCATATTTTATGTGAGGAATGCTTAAGAGTTTTTAGTAAATGTATACTTTGACCAAAAAATTCAAAATGAGCTAACAACAAATGAGAACTAGTTCTGGCACTCCAGGACCACCATGTGACATTCCTGCACCATGAACTGTGGTATAATATCCAAACCCCCTTGATTTCCCCTGACAACCTTGTGAAGAAGACTCATGCCCATTCTCCATGATGTTGTAACCAGTCAGTGTAAGAATCACAATCTGTTCTGTCTCATTGCATGAAGGATATCTTTGCTTTGAAAGGACCATAGGGCTGGTACTGTCCACATGTGGTCTCCTACAGCAATATCAATATGTTCTTCATCAGTTTACATAGTGGATGCACAAAAGAACACAAATTAAGTTGATACTAATACATTTGTGTACCAAGAAAGTTGAAGAGGTCTTCTTTAAAAGGAAAAGCATGAAAGCAGACATCTGAATTGAGGTGAACACTGCCTCGCAGTCTGGTATGAAGCAGTCCCACTAAGCCTTGCAAAGCTAGCTCATTAATCAATCCTTCAAAAAGAGGAAATATTGGTATCAAATTCCTCTTTCAGTTGAACTAACTCAACAGACTGTGAAGTAATTTAATCTGTTTGCCCCCTCCTGATTTCCTCTATTCCTACATATTTGTCACACTAAATGGTTTCAGATCCTCATACAAAATACAGTTCAAGACCAGGAGTACATAGGGAAATAAAACAGTTATTAAAATAGTAGTTCATTTTTTTAAGTTAAGGGTTATGCAACACCAATTTCACCCATTTGAAAAAGTAATTTGCCCACTAAACTTAACATTTTGTGCCACCTTTAGGAGCCACAACTGCAACTAAATGCTTCCAATAAAAGGAGATCAGTACTTCATATCATTGAGGAGGAATATGAGAAAGAAATAAGAAAGGGGCAAATACCTCTTGAGCTAAGGTAGCTTAGCTCCGCTTGTATTTATATGATTTACGCTTGTTCTCTCTTGATGTTTCTGATCCTGCACCCGACTCTAATCTCCTCAGATATGTATAGAAATACAAGACTTCCTGAACACATATGCACACACAGTGGGACATATGCACACACAGTGGGACATATGCAACTTGCAAAGTGGTTTGCGAAACTGGATACATGTATATGTATCTGATACTCTGGTGTTGTCTGTTTGACAGCAGGGTTTTTGACCAAACAAAACTATTTTCAAAAAAGTTCATTTTTACTTCAGACACTGAAAAAGAAAAGTAGCTCAATTAACTGTTTGTCATTTTTCCTTTTTATCTTTTTTCACTGAAGGTCTGAAGGCCTGAACCTTTTCACTTATTGTTGCCTTGCTGCACTGAACCCTTGTGCTGAGCCTAGAGACATTTAAACCATGCTACACTTTGGATTCTGTGTCTTTGGATTCTGTATTGCAAATAATTACTGTGTGAATGCTTAGTAATAAATGTCATAAAATTGAACAGAACTTGATAAAATAAAACTAGAATACATGACTTCCTGTCACGATTCTGCCCCTTGCCGCAAGCACAGCAGGCATCATGGACTCAGTCGCATGTGCAGCGCTCTCAATGTCTCCTTCACGCATAGCACGGAAGCGCACACTTCCACATTATGGCGCGAATTACATAGGACTACAGTTCCCTTGAGCGCACACTCCCAGCCAGGTCACATGACCAGTAATTGGATGCCGGTGCTTCCAATCTCAGGACAATCAGCCGGTGTTTATAATGACTCTCGGTTGCGCTTCGTATTCGCGAAGCATTAGTCATACTCCCGTTACACTATTGCCAAGCCTTGTCTCTTGTGTTTTGGACTCTGCCTGTTGTTTTGACATTTGTCTTTTGCCCTTCTTTGATGTGTTTTGCCCTTCTGATGATGTGTAAAACACAATGAGTTTTACAAATCCATCTTCTCACCTGCGCATGTGTCCCGCCAAACCCCGCCCATGTGACCGAATGCTTCGCCTGACCAGTGACGCAGCAGGAGAATGGGAGGATGGCTGAATGCACACCATGCCATCCTTCTTTTTACAGAAGGTAGGATTATGCACCCCGGTACCTTATGATGGAGTGGATTATCCTTCTCGGGGATTTCTGGTCCAATGACAGCTCTTTTTTAAGTACCTGATGGATCCCAAGCCCTCTGATGATATCTGGGTACCGTGTATGATTCGCTGGCTAACCAGGCCTGCCTGCGTGTTCGCTGAGAGCCTTATCGGTATGGTGCACCCATGCCTACAGAACCCCAAGGACTTCGGGGAAGCGCTCAGGGTGTTCTACAGTCATTGACAAAAGTCTTGTCACATAAGGACATAGTAACTTAAAAAGGCATATAACTTTATTTCTAATCAATC
>JAQQZX010000023.1:30629679-30650771 GCA_030068355.1 Notoglanidium maculatum | reverse complement strand
CAGTCCTAGTAACAGAGCAATGACTTTAAGATCTCCACAGATATTCCAGTTGTACCTGGTATACTGGACGTGCTTCAACAACAGTTCCATATTCTCATACGTTTCTTTCATTTGTGCTGCATAGCCAACAGGTACTGAAGGATAAACATTGCCATTGCGTAGCAGAACAGCTTTCAGGCTTAACATTGACAAATCATTGAAGAGACGCCACTCTTCTGGGTTGTGATCACAACCCAAGGCAGAGAACAGAAAATGAGAAAAGGAGCGAAAATGTTTGGATTCAAATATAAGAAAAAATCATGACAAAACTGAAGATTTCTCTGAAACGGTATGTGATGGGTATATTTTGATGTGACATTCGTGATCAGCACCCAAAAATCAATAAGAAACATCCAACAGTGTTCAAGAAGCAAAAACTTTGTTGTGCAGTGTAATTACTAGCATTAGCAGTGGTATTAATATTATTAGATAATTAGTAATTATTAGTATTACAATAACTATGACTATTCATTCGGCAATATAGTAGACCCCTGTTAGACGTTTATTTAAATATGTTTGGAGGTTTTTTTTTGTTTGTTTTTAAAAACATGGGGGTGGTGGGGCAAGGGAAACCGTTTCCTTTCTCATTCCAAATTTTTATCCCCAGTTTCAGACTTAAAGGCATTTTAAATGTGGTAAAAGACATTGTTGAAAACACACTTCTCAGAAACCTATAATCAAGAAAAATCTTGCAACTCAGGAGTAACTACATTCAGGTAATTTGCATAATCTGAATGGGGAGGCTAGAAAATAAACTTCAGTTAGTTTTCTGTAAGAGAAAACTTGTGTTTGGTCCCCAGGCAAATCCAGGCAAAGCCAGATTGGCCACTAAATGCTGTTTTCCACAGGCTGAAACAATGTTCCTTGTTCTTAGGTGTGTAATGACTTCATGTCCTGAATTATAAGTGCCAAAGCCTGTTTTATGTTTTTTTGTCTGGAGAATCCACTGTGTTCAGCTGGGACCGGCATTGTTAAGAGCTGTTTGAACCTGGTTGATGTAAACACAATGCTGACAGCTTCCATAAACTACTGTAGCTTTGGGGCCAGTGTGTGTTAACAATGATGAGTAGCTTTTAAAGAGTGGACTGAATAACTCTGTTGGCTCCAGATGAGAATAACGGCCCCCACAGGAAATCTTCGTCTGTAGCATTATGAATAATTATGACATTGGACACTTCCTTACTTGGAGAGGAGTAGGACACATCCAAGTGCAAATACTTGACAGTAATTACACAACAAATGAACCAATTAGTAATCATCCACATCCTCCCTTGGGTTTTCATTGCTTTTACTGTAGAGGGAGTATGAAGTGATACTGACAGCTGTGGGAATTCTGATCCAGCAACATTACAACAAGAGAAATTCAGTCACACAAAAAAGCTAAAAAAAATTTTTTTAAATAAATAAATAAATAAATAAAAAATAAAATAAATAAACAAATCTTGATCATATCAAAGATTTTTGATGGGTGTGAGGGGTGGGAGATGGGTTGGTCAATTGCTCCAGCACCCCCCCCCCCTTTACCCATTCTAAAGGTTTTTGTGAAGACTTATCCAATCCCTTCTTAAGAGAAAAAAAATCAAATAATTAATAATTCAGCAATACATTTAAAGCTTAGATCACTCTTCAACATAAAATTTATAATATAATTTGGGCAGCACTGTCACCTCACAGCAAGAGGGTTCTGGGTTTGAGCGTGCTGGCTGACTGTGGTAGCTCTGTCTGGAGTTTGCATTTTATCCCTCCAGGTGCTCCGGCTTCCTCCCACAGCCCAAAAACATGCAGATTAGGTCAGCTGGCTACTTTAAATTGGCCATAGGTGTGAATACAAGTGTGAATGGTTGTTTGTCTCCGTATTAGCCCTGTGATAGGTTGGAGATTGTGGAGGTTGTCCAGGGTGTACCCCACCTCTCACCTGTCAACTGGGATTGACTCCAGCTTCCAGGTTACTCTGTAGGTGGTATTTCAAAATCCATGCACCCTTTTTTAACTTTAAGCACCTGGTCTTTTAAAGGTGTATAAATATTATTATTTTTTTAATTCATGATGTTTCCATTCATTATAATCACACCTAAATATAACTCCATAGAGGCTTTAAGCAGACTTAACATGGTGAACATTTACCCCACTATTATCTCTTACATGGAAGACCCACACTTTGGAATAGCTCTGGGATGAGCTGGAATAGAACCAATTGTCACTCTCACACTTTAAATTCTATTTAATAAATAATAAACAGCAGGCATGTTGATGAAAATATGTTTGTTGTTGTTGTTGTTGTTATTGTTGTTGTTGTTATTGTGGTTGTTGTATCTGTTGTTCTTTGCAGTAAACCACAATTACTGCTGTTCGGTCTCCTGTGATATAATACAGTAGTTGTTGAAATAGGCACAACAGCCTTACTCTACATATTTGTCAGACTTTAGATCCTCCTAGTATTAAGAGTTTGCCTTCCTTTTAGTAGGCCAGACAGAGGTGAGGGGATGAAGTATTATATAGGCCAATGTCTGCACTGACTTAAAAGCCGCATGTGTGTCCTAGTTCCTTGCAGTAGTAGCGCAGTGGAGCCTGCCGTTTATAGAGCAAGCCGTCTGTCCTGGGACTGAAGGTAATGGAAAATCTGACACTTTGCTTGGTTCCAAACATAATAAATGATAGCACATATACCTCTCATACTGAAAACCAGCCAAATTGTATGGCATGCAGATGATTGCTTTTCATATTCGCAGATACTCGTCAGCTGGAGTTAATTACATTTTTTATACCATGATTGAATCTACTGCATATGTGCTGGGCATTTCTCTGAGTTGTAGCAATATATATGTATTATATAAAAGGACAACAGAGACAAAAAATGTTAAACACTTTTAACCACCTGTTGTAAACATGCTATTTGCTGCAGTAATACAGTAGTCATTTCTAAATTTAGTAATTTAATCAATAAATTCTGATTAGTGAGAGAATGAGTGCCTGACCATTTTTTAGGTCAAGTTTATGAAGATGGCATGCTCGGCTTCAGAAAGAGGCTGACACCATTGTTGTTGCCATCTTTAGTGATACAAGCTGACCCATTTATATTCATCTTATTAAACTCTACTTAACTGAAAGATATCTGGTTTTAAATGAAATATATTACCTTTGTACTCAAGTATTACATGGTTTTCCTGCCAAATAACAAAATAACTGGCCAATTGGCAAGAGAAATGCATCAGCATCCCTCAATCAAGATTGATCCCACTCATCTGTGTGTATTAAAATCCAAACTGGCATCCTTAAAGCTTTTATCTTTATTTACGAGCAGGTCAGCAACCCTAAAGAGTCACTAAACCCAATATTTATTCTATTGAGTAGTAAAAGGGGGAAATGTGTGAATGTGTCATTGCAAATGTCAGGAGATGCACCAGTCTAGAGTTTTACAAATGGATAGATTTTTTTTTAAGTCTTTAGAGGCCATGACTGTCTTAAACTAATGAGCTGGTTATCATTAAGGTACCTTGAATAATAACCATATTCCTCTTTCATAACATTTTTTAAAACACAACATTGCTCTTATTTGATATTGTGTTCACTGCTGGCTCATGGCAATTTACTACAGTGATGTAAGGGGTCTGTTATTTGCATTATGATTAAATGTTTCTTTAAAAAATCAGGTTGTTTTCTATTTCTTTCACAGATAAAATGGTGAATATCTGGCTTTCAGTGCTGAGCAGTCTAAAAATTTAAAACTTTAATTCAATTTTCTAATTCTCTAATTTTATTTGCATAGCACTTTTAATAATAGACATTGTCACAGAGCAGCTTATATATCAATATATATTAATTCCAGTTATAAATTTTAAACATAATTTTATAAACTCCATCCATCCATACTGCTTTAGCCATCTGGGTTGCGGGGAAGCTGGAGCCAATCCCAGCATCTTCGGGCGAGAGGCGGGGTACACCCTGGGCGGGTCGCCAGTCCACCACAGGGCCAACACAGACAAACAACCACACACGCTCGCATTCACACCTATGGGCAATTTAGAGTAGGTAGTTGACCTAATTTGCATGTCTTTGGACTGTGGGAGGAAACCAGAGCACCTGGAGGAAACCCACGCATGCACGGGGAGAACAAACTGCAAACTCCACACATAAAGGCACCCTGAGTGACCCGGGGATCGAACCCAGGACCTTCTTGCTGTGAGACGACAGTGCTAACCACCACACCACCATGCTGCCCTTTTAATTTTATAAACTCATAAATATATATATAAATATATATAAACTCCATTACTCCATAAATATATATTTTGTCAAAAACTACAATTGTGAAGCAAGATATTCACTACAGTTTTAACATGAAGTCTACTTTGTACTGATTCACTGATGGAGACTTAAGAGCAAAACTGTCCATGGAAATTGTAGGCCTACATTTTACACATACAGAGAGAAAGGGAGAGAAAGCAAGAGAACATTCCCAGAGCCTCTGAGCCTCTGAGGAGCAGAATGACCAAGGCCTGTTCAGTGGAGTTAATGAAAGTGGCCAGACGCTCCGTAATTGAAAGTTTAATCATGAAAGACCTCCAGGCTGATGGGTGGAGAGTGAGTAAGGAGATGAGGTCATGCAGGACAAAAAAGAAGGCAGGGGGAAAAAACAGACACAATCAAAAGCTGTTCTATTGTGTTTGCAGAAAAAAGGTGTTGTCACATTCTGTAAGCTTTCACATTAATTATTAATTATTCAAAAGATCTGCATGAAATCAAGGAATGCATCAAGCCTTCCCATTCTTTATTGCAATTTATGTTTTTATCTAATCTGCAGATAAAGTATATTCACTGATGATCTTGGACACAGAAAATTTTAGAAAAGGTTGATGGGAAGTTGCCTCTTTTTGGCATTCAAACTTTGAAGAGTAGAAACTAAGAAAACTTCTATGGAAGCTCATATTCTTTCAAGGGCACTTGTAGGCCAGCTGTGCCAAAATAACTTGATCCAGATTAACAGCATTTAGGAGCCTGTGATGTTCACAGCAAGCCAGTGTTTTCACACACTCAGTGCGCACCTGCTGCTGTGCGCTGTCGACACACTGTCACACTCAGCAGATTGACCCCAAAACAGAGCCATTTAACACCTGGCGTACTCACAAAATCTCACAGAGAGGGAGGGGAGATGGTGTATGTGTGCTTGCATATGCATTTGCCCCACCGGGACACTTTCAGTGTTTCAGTGTATCTCTTTTGAACTTATGCAACCATAGAGAAAAACTTTTAAATATTGTGTCCCAGACCAATTATTACTTTCCCAAGAAGAATTACAAAGAAATGTTTCCAGGGATTTGCCTTTCTATTGTAGGACAGTTTTGATAAGACCTCAAAAGCACTAGAGAGATTATCTGGCTAGTTGTGTTCACATACTTAGCTAATGTTTATTATCGTTGAAATTCTGACATCAAGGTAAATTTCTATTATAACTGCAAGTGGTATCATCTGATCTTTCCTGGCATTTGATCAGCAAGTCTGTTAATTATTATAATATTCACAGCAGGTAGGAATTGCCTTCCATGTGCATCAAGGCTGAAATATTCTGCAAATTCTTTTTTTTTTATCAGCAAATTTTATCAGCAAATGAATACAAAATATCATAAACTAATTTTTATATCTGAGCCATTTGCAAATGCAACATTGCTCCTCATAGAGTATCTGAGTCACACTTCCATTGCCTCATATACTGTACTACACTGACTTTTGGGTGCATTGTTTGATCGGTCTGTCTCTGTACAGCGGTAACCCACTTCATTCTTGTAGAGAACAGAGCTCAGCCTTTTCTATTGCCTGTTGCATCGCAGCTCTCCTGCTGGGGATTTGTCACATTTCTTGCCTTGGCAGCTACTCAGATCCCTGCCATGATGGCTTTACATAATGTATCTTTCAGGATCTGCCTTAAATGACCTTTCCTTGAATAATGGCTCCTTATTCATGTTATATCCTTACATGTGTTATAGCAAAGGCTGGTTTTGCTGACCACTTAGGCATGGCTAAATGATTGGCGTGATTAATAATTAATGAATTGATTTAATGTTAGTTATATATGTCACTGTGATTCTATGAATGCTGACAGAGGCAGTGGGAATGGCATAAATACCTTCTTGGGTACATGTGCACGTAAGCAGAGACCCTCCAACAAAGTCAGGAAATGAAGTATGTGCCTTGCATACATAAGTATTCACCATATTGAACTTTACCTCAGTTACTAGTGTTACAACTATGAAATGGATTTAATGGCATTGTATATCCTGAGTCTGAACAAAGTAGGCAGCAATAATGTATAAAAAATCTATTTTAAAAAATACACAAAAAAGAAAACATAGAAGTTGGAATTTTGTAAGCATTCAACCATGTTTATTTGAAAACCCTAAACCCACCTGCTGTAACCACTTGCCTGTAGATGTGTGTATAATTAAAGAGGACCTGCCCTGATTTTTTTTTCTTATTGTTTTTAAAATAAGATATGTTGATATGATTTGGGGATATACTGGGACTTTCAAAGTGGACTGTTACTTTCCCAGCCTGTAATGGCCATAGAAAAAAAATAGGCAGAAAGAACAGGCAAGTTAGAAAAGTGTCTATGGGGTCTATGGGACAAGTTATAAGTGTCTATAAAAGAAGATGGGGAGGAGCCTAGTTATTCAGCAAACAGTTCCTTGGAAAGAAGAAGCGAAGATGTCGTTGGAAAAAGTGCAAGTGTGCTGTTCCAGGATGCACAAATGAAATGCAGTCTACACAGTCTTCCAAAGTAAGTTAATATGCAAGAGGAGCGGCTGAATTTTAGTTTTGAGGAAGTCCCTGAAAATTTCAGCCACGCATTACTATTGTGCTCGGCACATTTCAATGAATACAGCTTTAGCCACTATATATAACATGGACTTTGCTACACAGTTAAAAGTTTATTGTTACTTGTGTACTTCTAATTGTGCTAAGAACTTGTGACAGAGAATTCCTGCAACAGATCAGAACTAGGCACCACAAACTGACTTTTGCCTTGCAGATTTGAATTGCCTCAAGCACCTGCTGGCTACACCCGGAGCGATCTTAGCATCCTGGGTGGCACAACTGAAGGGGAGAGAGAGACATAGCCGGAGACGAGGCACAAGGGGAGGTCTGCATGTTAAGCTAAAGTTTCAGGCAAACAGGCCACCTCTGCACAGCTTGTTGCTGGCTAATGCATTTGATAGTAAATAAAATGGAAGAGCTATGGACCAATATTGCCAATCAAAGGCAGTATAAGTACTGCTGTGCCTTCCATAGACATACACCACATCAGTCATTCATCTGAATCTGGGGTAGCAGCAGTTACGAAGCTTATATTTACAAAGCTTATATTGAAAAATTACACTTCTGTGTGAAACCTTCATTACAGTAGATGGAATTTTTTAATTATCTTAAGGGGGACATGCCCTACACTTTTTTTTAATTAAATGCCATGTGATGCCCCTTTGTACAGTTTGTGAATTTTTTTTTTTAATTCCATCTTTAAACAGCATAAGAAAAAAGAACCAAGACATTTTTTCAATAGGAAAAAAAGCCCAACTAGCACACTTTACAATTACATCTCAGAGAGTAATATAAAATAATTGAGAAGTGTATGGCATAGGAGCTTTAACATGCCAGCTTAACTACTATAAATTTGAAACGTAATCAAATACGAATACACCTTTTGAGGAGGAACACTATTTGTGTTGGTATATAAAAAATTTTTTTTTTTTAGAAAGCCTGCCGAAAAGGTTTGCAGGAAATGTGATTTAGACTACAGGTGTGCACTGGGATCCCAGTTCTAAAGCCAAGGTTGAGAAATTGTTTGAGAGAATTCACAGATGATGCTTAAAGTATTTAGGGTTTTTTTCCCACCATTTTTCCATGTTCCTGTGGGCATAGTTTTAGGGTTCATATTTAATTTTAAAAAAAAATCTGGTTTCAGTCACACCCATTTTATGTGTAAACACAGATATGGATGCAGATATTTGGAGCTCCCATGCCCCTGTGGCACTACACTGCTCCCCAGCCAATGAGGGAATCACCTGTGATTACTATCTCCATTGGAATGGACACCTGTTAGAAAACCCTTGGGTCTCATTGAGACAAGAAAATGTCTCTGTTGAGGTCCAATTGTAGGCTGATAATCGCACTTCTGAAATATGTTAGTTACTTCTGCTCATAATAGTTCCAGCAAGCTGAGAGCAAGTACTTCTGTGGCTGTTGTTGACAATCCCAGCATCCTCAACAAGATCCAGTACAACACATAGTGGCCTGGTTGAATGTGATTGCCAAGCACATAATGACTGCTATACATTGGCGTAATAAGATGGCTAGCTTAATGCCAATGAATTGTGTATTCTGTTTTGTACTTAGGGGATTCTTTTCTGAGCTCACCATAAGACAAGACACATTGTTTGTGCCAGGATGGTGGTTGTGTCCAGAATGGCCTGTTCCTCAATGGAGGCTGAGCTACTTGTTCAAATCCCTCTAAATGCTCTCAATAAAATCCTTGCACTGTGGCATAGTGAATTACATTTCAGTCTGCGCTGTACAAAAGAGTCCAGGGCTATGGGTGTGATCTCATTTTGTTACTGAAGCTGGAGTTAAATATGACTCAAATTGCATTCTCTGCTCTTTATGCTTAGCAGTGTTTTCCAAACATGGGTGTTACAACTAGCAAGTTGTTTAGGCTACAGTGTTAGGGTCAGATTCAAATTTTCCATAAATTTTCCAGCCTGGCTCAATATAACAGCATGGGCATCCAGGGGCATCCATCAAACACTGGCCTCGCAAGAAAGCGTTGCACCATGGTTTGTTTCAATCTCTCCACAAAACGCAAGGGAATGAGGAGTTATGTGAAAGGAAATCAACTTCAGCACTGGAGCAGTGTAGTAGCAGAAATTCAGGGAATTTACCAGCTCAACCAAGAACAGCATATGTTATGATGGGGGGGGGAAATCACACAAGCAAGCTAGCAGTTTGTAACCAAATCTCAGGTGGTGGAGGCTGTGGAAACTCTTTTGTGGAGACAGTGAGGGAGAACCAGTTCACTAGGGAAATGAATTCAATTCAGGATTGAATAGAATTGCTGCATCCAGCCGCAATGTTGTCTCTTAGCAAAAAATGCTAACAGAGGACCTGAGCAGAAAGGAAGAATGAGAGGTGAATAGTGGGAACCCCAACTCCAGGTCCGGTGATGTGTGGTATTGGATGCAGCTCATATAACAGGCTCAACAGCCAACAGCGTACAGTACAGGTACAGAAACCCACTGGACCATGTAAGCCATATGCCCGCCAGTCCATATACAACAAGACAGAATCACTGAAGTATGTTACTGGCCACTGTTTGGCTAGATGGTGTGGGATGCAAAAAGCTTGAGTGGGATGGCACAGAGAGAGAACCCAGAGACATGAGATTTTCTACTGAGCAACAGCAATGAGCAGTTCATAGTGCTAACTCACAGACTAACTAACAGACAGACTAACTAAGAGAGCTAAAAAGGCTTTTGACTTTTTATTTAGAATTCCTGAATCCACATTGTACTACTAAAAATGCTTCAGATTAGATGCTTTAAAATAAAGCACTAAAAGCCTTTGTTGGAGAGCAAAGGGGAAAGTCCTCACAAAGACCATTTTACAACTACTGTGAAGGATATTATAAAAGCTCCAATGTAGTAAATCATATTTATTTGTATAGTTCTCTGTCTCTCTCTCGCTTTCTCTCTGCTTTTAATAGACACTAAACATCTTCTGAAGCTATTACAAAGAATAGCTCTGATGTTGCTGTTGCCACAGCAACCTAAAATCTATAAACTCCCATACAGTTCCCTAGCAGAACAGTGTGATTTTCCCCTTACCCATCTCCAAGTATGTACTTTGTAGCACTTTCTTAGTGCTCGTTTCATTCTCTTTTTCAGGGCAAAGAGATTCTTTTTTTAAACGTTTTACTATGTGTTATGTAGAACACAGTGTGCTCTCTGCACTGATGCCTTTTAAGTTGACACTATAAATAAGAGTAAAATAGTGGATTTGTGGCAAAGCTTGAGTTTTAGAAACGATAACACTTCTCTATTTCTGTAGGCAGCAGAGCTAGCTGTACTACAGAGGAATTTAAAGACTATTTGCAATTGAAATATAAAGTTCATTAAAAACATGAGATTTTGCTGTTTCGTGTCTCCCTAAGATTTTTTTTTTACATCCATTTATTCTTTCAGCATCGTCAAATTAACAAAGATTTTTTTATATATTGTCATCAGAATGTTCTCAAAAAGGGAAAGAAATTAAAGGGGAGTATGAAGACGCTAATCCTAGTCATTCCATCATGGTGATCATCCTAGAAGAACTTAAATTGTGTTGATAACATTGATGTTCAACCACAAAGTTCTGCAATTTCTTCTCCAGATCTCTCTCACCACCCTGACGGAAAAAAGCAGTAGAAACAGACTAGATGAGGCTGAAGGTAGATCACCACTATAACAAATGTTCATGAGTACCAGTTACCTAATCTAAAGAAAGAATTACTTTCAAAGGCTGATGATTTAGAGAACTGAAGATGACAGAAAAACCTTGAACTTGTGGGGTTGCCAGAGAATGTAGAAGACAACACTCATCTGACAGACTTTCTGCAGCTACATACTGTATACATTGCTGGCTGGATTCCACTAGAATCCTTGAAGCTCATAGAAAGAGCTCTTAAATATCCTTCTTCAGTAACCATACTGAAAACATGAAGATTTTCTGATTTTTGTTCATCAACAAAGATACCATTTTGACAGCAGAGCTAAAGAAGCCCAACATATCCTATATTATAAAGGCTCCAGTCTGCAATTCTACATTGCTATGGAGAAGAAGCAAGTTCAGTGCTGTGGGAAAAATCATGGATCAGTAGGGGATGTGTCACTGATTTGCCTACCCAGCCAAGCTCTAATGTCTGAATAACAGAAAGGAAGAGATATTTGATGACCGGAATCAGAATGCAAATTTATTTCACTTCATTTCCACTTGATGTTTGACTTGATGAGTGGCCATAGGATAATTTCATTGATGTGACTCCATCACTTCTGTTTATCATCCTGATTTTTGTGAACATATTGTGAAATTACTGCACTTTGATTTGGATTCATTGCAAATATGTAATGTTACTGTTACATTGCTCATTTTTGTAGCTTATTCTCTTCTTCTTATTTTTTTGGCTGCTCCCTTTCAGGGACTCACATTCGATTTGGCACAGGTTTTCTGGCAGATGCCCTTCCTGATGCAACCCTCCCAATCTATCCAGGCGGAAAGTGATTTTCTGAAAGTGAAAATTTATCCCAGAGGCTGGGTAGCCATTCACACCTACGGGCAATTTAGAGTAGCCGGTTATCCTAATTAGTCAGCATTTCTTTGGCCTGTGGGAGGAAACCAGAGCTGGCACAGGGAAAACATGCCAACACAGAAAGGCACTCAGTTGACCCGAGGATTGAATGGAGAACCTTTTTGTTGTGAGGCAACAGTAAGCTTCCTTAACACCACCATGACACACAGTTTTGTAGCTTATCATCCATGTTTTATCATTGAAGTTCTGAAAGGGAAACTAACTGGCACATTATTTAATGGACCATGAAAGGATTTCCTGGCACCATACGAACAGTGGTGACTTGTTTGCCTGTCATGTGCCCTATCATTTTGGAATAGGGTCAGAAAGGGGATTAGGAATGCTTGTTTATTTTCAATTTCTTTTTAAATTTAGGGTTTAACGTTATTACTGACATGACATGGTGCATCTTTTTCTCCACATTTGACACTCTTTCCTGAGCTCATTCCTTCCCTTAAAATTGCCATATGGACTGTAAAGGACATTGGAGATGAGTTTCATAACCAAATTTTGGAAGGATCAATGTATTCAAGATGAATATTCTCCTTCAACTGGCACTACAAATTGGGACTGTTTAGGTTTGCATATTCCTTCTTTAACATGATATTAATTTAGAATACAATAAAAAAATGCAATAAAATTGTACATTGGTCTGCCTAAAAGAAAAATGATTGCACATTCATTGTAGAAAGCAATACTATCAAATTCAACTTAATCTTATAGTTATATAAGATATAATATAAGGACAGTAATAAAGGCAGTATTTTCCTGTCATGACAAATCCATTCAGATTGGAGCAAAGAAGCCAAATCTCTTTTTTTGTATTGTGGGATGTTTTACTTGTTTAATAATGTTTGATTATGTTCATTTTAGTTTTCCATCCATCCATCCATCCATCCATCATCTATACCGCTTATCATTCTGGGTCGCATGGAAGCTGGAATCAACTCCAGCTGATTTCAGGTGAGAGACAAGGTACAGGGCTAACACAAAGATGAAGATGAAAAAAAAAGAACAACTATTCACACCCACTTTCACACCTATGGGCAATTTAAAGTAGCCAGTTAACCTAATCTGCATGTCTTTGGGATGAAAGGTTTTACCTCATTTTAGTTTTACCCAAGTCAATATGATCCTGATGACTTTTATATTTTAAGTCTGACATATAAATGTATTATTCTGAGAATATGTATTCCAGCCTTGTTGTGTGAAGAAGCACTAAGAGGGTATGCTCTTATTTTGTTTGATTTATCGTATTGTCCTTCAAGCGCTTTATATATTTTATTTTATTTTTTTATTGTGCACACTTTTTATTGTGCACCTCTTCTTGTACAACCTGGCTCTTGGCTGGTCTCCTCGTTCCTGATTCTGAATTCTAAAAAGATACAACAGTATGAAATTATTTAGGCTAATTTAAGCTGTCAAATTTCATTCATCATTATAATTCTTACAGGTTTAGTTACAGATAATTAGCCGGAAATGAAACAACAGACTGAAACATTCCTGCGACTGGCATAAACTTTTTCAGCAAGAACACAGATTTTCTGATGGTCTTGATGACAAGACTTCCATCTTTTTCTTGATGTCATGTCCTCTTCTGAGACGTCTCCTTCATGTTATGGCCTGACTTATTATTTTGCCCTCTTCTTCCAAACCTTTATTGGAAAACCTGTCTAGCTACAACATTACAGGAAGATGGCACTGGACTTCATTGGCTATAGTCTCAGAAACTACCATCCCCTTTTCACAAAGGCTGTAAAAAGGAAACTCAACTCTTATTCAGAGCTCTTGGAGCCTTTCATTTTTCAGCTGCCTCAAAGCATTTACAGATGACAAGGCATGACATTAAATATGTAAAAGGGAGAGCTGAGAAAGCTAATCAGTTTTCCAGAGGAGTCCTGCTGTATGTGAACATTCCAGAGATTGTCATGATAATTACAGTATAACCAGTAAATTTTTCTAAGCTATAACTTCAATTAGTGCTACAGGTACCTGAATACTCCCATCAGGTGATCTGCAGCATGAGTGCAATTTAATTCTATGCTCATGTTTTCGAAGCCTATTTTAAGGGTTATGTACATGGTGCGGCTATTAAATAACAAACCGAGCAGTCAGGATAAGTATGGTCCTGAGACAAAACAGCAGTCACTGCACTGGAAAATGTGTGGATGAAGAAAGCTCAACATAGCAAGTCCAAGTTCAAGGCCATGTTATAATTGTTTTCTTTGAAATTAAAGGCATAATTATGGAGAACTGGTTAACAGTGAACCAACACTATTACAAAAAGATTCTTGAAATGTTATGAGAAAGGGTCAGAAGAAAGAGGCCACAGCTGTGAGAAAATGGTTTCCTCTTTCATCAGGAGAATGAGCCAACACACACAGCGCTCTCAGTGAAGCAGTTTTTGGCCCAGAAATGCATCACTGTACTTGACCACCCTCCATATTCGCCTGATCTAGCAGCATGTGACTTTCTTCTTTTCCCTAAAATCAAGTTCCGCGCTCGTTTCGAGCCTGTTCAAGAAGTGAAGAAGAAAACGATGGCGCTTCTGAGATAACTAACAGATGAAGACCTACTGCACTGCTTCGATCAGTGGAAGACCAGAATGCAGCAGTGTGTAGCTGAAAAAGGGGTATATATTGAAGGGGAAAGTAATTGAAATGTGAGTTTTCTTCATTAAAATTGAATTACAGCATCAGGCTCATTATTTAATAACCGTACCTCAAATTTGTATATTTATGTTGTGAATATTTGTATGGTGTAGAGGCAATAAAGTAATATGAAAAAAAAAAAAATCTTTTCTTGGTTTCTCTAATGGACAGTTGATCACTTTTTTGTGGGAGATACAACAAATGATTTTCGAAATGATGATTTATTGAAATGAAATGATTTTAGTGACTTGAGTGTTGATACATTTAGATGGTTGCATGTAACATATCTATTATTCATCATTTATTTCACTCCTAATAAGATGTGCCCTTCCATAGGAAATTAGTATGGGTTCCTTTAAAAGTAAAATAATCCCAGTGATTCTGAAATATTTATTTATAATTCCTGTCACTGTTTTATGCGTTGCATGTTTAAGTTCCAGACAGGCATTGGAGAGCATCCATGATTTTTTTTCTTTGTGTATTAAGGAAATGGAAATGGGTACAGCAAGGATTATCTGTTCTTGTACAGTACTTATTGTATAATACATCCTCAATTTACATTAATAACAGTCTGTTGGATGGATGATGTACTATAGCAAGGAAATTATGTCAATTTGTGCTGTACAAGACAGTATGAAAAAGTTGTCTTCCTTTTTATAGGTTTGTTAAATGTTAGAATTTGCTGGTATTAAAGGTGCCAGTTCACTCTTCCCAGAATCCTCTGTGCCAAGTAGCGGGTCACTATTTGCAATGGTAGCAATATTCCAATAGCAATCCAAAACAATCCAGAGATACCCTAAACCAGAGATCTTAAACTGTAACATGAAAGACAAAGTTCCTATATTTTAAATTGTTTCAGCAATTCCATTCCATTTTACTATGGTTATTCCATTGTAATGAACCAGAACCAGAACCTCGGACAGCTCGTGGGCAGCTGTAAAGGAAAGAAAAGATTGGCCATATTTTGTTCAAAGCTACCACATATGACATGTAAATAAACAAAATGCTCGAGACATTTTTTTAAGGATCAGTAACAGTGAATTTGTTGAGATTTTGTTGCACAGAGAGCTAGATGGGAGCAGTCACGTGCATTCAAAACAAAAATAACACATTGGATTCTGGGACGGGTGAGGCAGCCACTTTAATATATATGTCTTTGGAAATTCTCTTACTGGATGCACGCATACTAGATTTACAGAATTGTTTTCAGATAATTCTGTATGGTTTGATTGTGGGATTTGATTTGTATATGCAGAATGTTGTTATTTAAAGAGCATGTTGTCTTTGGTATTATTAAAGGAAATAAATTAAATGTGAGTAGGTAAGATTGAAACCCTTTGGATTTTGCTCCATAGCAACAGGTTCCACTCAGAACATCCCAATAGTGTGTGTGCGTGTGTGTGTGTGTGTGTGTGTGTGTGTGTGTGTGTGTGTGTGTGCAGTCAGTATTCTGAATCTCCACAATGCATTAAATCAGTAGCAAGGTCCTTTATTTTTGAGGTGAAAATGATTGCAGTTCAGATTTAGCTGTGTGAATAAGCAATTGTATTCTTCTCTTTGTGACATCTGCTAACCAGATTGTTGTGTCTGTAGGCCCCAGCTGTGTTCATGGTGCTGTTTGTCACTGTGAAATTCATAACGTAATTGTGTGTGTGTGTGTGTGTGTGTGTGTGTGTGTGTTGTTTGCACTTTCTGGTTTCTCTATACGCTTTAGAGATAAGAGCTTGTAAACTCTGATGGTGGGCTCATTGGAAGTTTATTAATTACCTGACCAATATAATATTTTAACTTACTCTCTTAGGTAAGCTTACTCTATATGGCCAAAGGTATGTGGACACCTGACCATCACAATCATATGTGCTTGTTAAGCATCCCATTCCAGGTTTTTTCCCTCTTTGCTGTTATAATAAGCTTCATTCTTCTGGGAGTGTGGATGTGGATTTGTGTTCATTCAGATACAAGAGCATTAGTGAGGTCAGGCACTGATGTTGGGTGAGGAGGCTCCAGTTCCTGTTCATCCCAAAGGTGTTCAGTGGGGTTGAGGTCATGACACTTGAGATCTTCCACTCCAACCTTAACACACCTTGTCTTCTCAGAGCTCACTTTGTGCACAGGTGAATTGCCATGCTGGAACAGATTTGGGCCTCTTAGTTCCAGTAATGTTACAGAATACAGAGACATTTTTTTCTCCATATTACACCTTTTCTCCATATTATGTATAATACTACATGTGTAATATAGTGTATAATTTCACCAGTATTTTGCCTTTAAATCAGAAAAGGGGAGCAACATCAATTCAATTTTATTTGTATAGCGCTTTTAACAACAGACATTGTCTCAAAGCAGCTTCACAAAAGTATATAAATTCTGAATATAAACTTATACATTTATTTATATATATCCCTAATGAGCAAGCCTGTAAGGACCAGAACTGTGCAACTTCTGCCTTCTAACTGTGAAAATATTGTCATCGTCTACATATTTGGTATTGAGGTAATCCAAAAGTAATGGAAAGTAATTAGTTACATTAATTTTGTGATTTGGATTAGGTTACTGACTACATTTTTTAACAAGTAATTAGTAATTGTATCAGGATACATTTTAAGCTAACCCTCCCAACCCTCCCTGATTGCCATGTGAAACTTTGATGCTCATAAATATTTATAAAGTGTCCATGTACAGTTTTCCATTACTATGGGTAATTTGTGTAAGAGCAATGTGTTTTCAATTAACAAGCACTGGCAGTTCACTGGAATTCTGAATGTCTACAATATATTTCCAACACACACAAACTCATAGACACATCTCTTGTCTTTTTGAGTTTTATTACCTCTCAAATCTTAATCTCTGTTGGCAACTGTGTACCTCTCATTCTTTTCTTTGTGAGTTGTGGTGTGCAGGAGGTTCAAATTGAAATCCATCATCAAAGATTTGGTCTCAAAGCAAACCAAGCACGTGTTACCCCTTGACTTCAGTTACAAAAATAATCAATTTTTTGACCGATTGTTTCCCATTTCAATCGGAACTTGCAGTATACAAGGTCAACTTTTCTCTTTTTTTGACTTATATTCACAGTTATTTGAGTTAGCCCTACTAGCAAGCATTAGCTGAGATAAAAGGTAAACAAATGTTGCAGGAAGCTGCAGGATCAAAGCTTACATCAACCACCAAACTTCTTGGAACAAAGCAGAATATTTGATTACTTTTGAAATCAATGAGATGCTGAGTCCTGAAAAGACTGGGGGCAGCCAGCAGAAATGAACCTTGTATCCTTGTGACACTGTCATCAGGATCCACCACACTGATGTGATTGCTGCCCAATGAAAAAAGTGTTCATATACAAAGCATTACACATGTTTGTCATGGATGGGCTACATGGGACTGTTTATGCATGGCAATCTCAAAAGTCTGTGCATCTGTGAATAGTACCTTTTCTGGTGAAACAACCAAGGAGGTGATACAAGCTTCAGTGTGTCTTTTGGCCCATGCTGACATGCTCATTTCAATGTTTTCTAAGACCACCAAACCAGGACATGGTGATGCCCCCAAATTAGCACCCACTTTAAGCAACTTCCAAGCAACAGATATATCTCTCTCTTCACTCTCTCCAGATGATCAGCTCCTGTCCTCTGCAGACCACTTTGAGGGCAAGTTCTCATGACTGGGTCCTGGAGCATTTATGGCTAGCAGCCTTCCTGGATTTTGGATCATAATTGACTTAAAACTTGGGTCTACATCAGCCAAATGAACACTCTGTGTTAGCATCAGAATAACTGATGAAACATTCTGTGCATGAAATGTCCATTCTGACATATCAGTGCAAGGCACTAAGTACAATACTAATGCCCATCTTTAGCTCCCAGAGGGTGAATCCTGCATTATCATGCATTATTTCCTTTTGTTGCTGAGAATATGTATATTATAGGAGTTAGCTACTCAGTGATTTACTGCAAAGAGTGCTATTCCTATTTCCACCTGGAAATGATAAGGAGTGAAACAAATGTTTGCTACTTCTGGTAGCAGAGGCTGTGAACTGGATGAATCATTGAGCACAAACAAAAATTGAACACAAAAACTGACTCATCAGTGGAGAAAATAAGGATGTGAAGAGCTCAGCTCCCATCTAAATCCACTTATAGTGATCCCACAACAGATTTGTGGCTAGGACTGGTCTCATGACCAGGTGCTTAAAGCAGCTACAGAAAGCATCTCTGATGCCCTTAACACACGCCAGCATGATGATTACTTTCATGAGAGCTGGAGCTACAGAGCCTCTACTGCTGTGTAGAACACTGACAGGTTCAGATTGGCAGCTGTGAGTTGACTGGGGCAAATTCCCTCCCAAAGTCAATGCAAGCTGACATGTTGACTCCATCAGAGACCTCAAAACAATTGGCAATAATAGAGCTGACAGTGCCCTTGGAAGAATGCATTGTGCAACGAATGAGAGGAAGCACGCCAAATATCAGTAGCTGGTGGAAGATTACTGAAGGCAGGGATGGCAGGCTTACTGTCAGCAAGGTGAAGTACAGTGTAGGGGTTTTGTTGGCTGCTCACTTTGCATAGGCATCATTGGGGTTGCAAAAAGTAAAGCCATCAGGTTCATCACAGAGGCTGTCTTATCCCTTTAAAGGCAAAGTAGCCTATTTACATCAATAGGCCATTTTTCCCTTTTAACATGCACTTCTGCTGTTGTTGATTTTGTTCATTCAATGGTAGTTGACACAGCCTGCAATATGTATCACTGTATTTCCTAAATGTTATGTGTTTTCATAGCTATGTGAAGAGAAAAACCTAAAAATCTAAAAATTTAGGCCAATTTCATATGTGGCCCTAGATGAGGTATGTATCTGAGACTCGGTCATGCAATCACAATGAGAAAGGTCAGATTGAAATCCATGTTTGTGTGTTTTTTTAAGATCACACATCACTGCACATGCTCATATTGTTGCTGTCCACTCTCCCACACATCACTTGGCACAGAAATTATGGTAATAGATGCATGAACAGTCAAAGCTTCTTTATTATTATTATTATTATTATTATTATTACCTTTTCACCCTAATCATGAACAACTGCCAAAGCAATTTTTGAACCAAATCTTTGTAATGCAAGTTTGTTCACTTTAATTGCAACAGTGATGATGGATTGTCTCACAAATATATTTTTTTCTGCAATGCACATCATTTATTCATTCATTCATTTATTCATCTTTGTTAACCACTTTATCCTAGTCAAAGTTGTGGTGAATCTAGAGCCTGGGATCACTGAAGGCAAGCAGGAATATACACTAGATGAGACCAGCCCTGTGAACAAGAAGGTATCCACCTACCCTGACTGTTACAAGGGGTGAAATAAAACTAGGGGTGAAAATAGGAAAATAGGGGTGTTTTAAAACATAGGATACTCTAATGTAACATAAGGTGGTATTTAGTTCTATAATTTCAGATATAGAAACTCATAACTGCATTTCATGTACTTCTGTTTCCCTTTATTCACACTCATAGACTCTGTTTTGTCCTACGTGCACTAGGCCCCAACATCAGAGTACACTTTTTCAAATGACATCACATTACTGTCTTGCTATCATGCACCTGTGGAGTAGATCATTAAAGCTACTGGCAGTAGTGGAAAAAGTAGTGTATCTTTGACTATGCAGTGCCCTAAATCAAAAGGGTCATTGATGAATAAGAAAAAAAGCAAGCATGTGTTTGTCAAGCATTGAAACATTGGGACTGTGGTATAGACATATATTTATATAATAACATGGAATGATGTGAATTTAGCCCTTAATTAATTGACCATGGCCTTAACAATGATTTACCCTCCAAATAATATATCTCCTTAATATGGTTAAAATTTTAAAATCATAAATTAAAAACATCAGTGGAAAAAAAAATGCATGCATCATTTATGAATTTCTGGAAGGCATGAGCTTCTGTAAGTCTAGTAACCATAACATTAAGACCACCTGCCTAAAATTATGTAGGTTCCCCTTGTGCCACCAAAACAGCTCTGATCCATCAAGGCATGGACTCCATAAGACTTCTAAAGGTATGCCATGGTATATGGCACCAAGACATTAGCAGCAAAAGTTCTGTAAGTTGAGAGGTGGGGGGAGAGGTGGTAAGTGGGGAGATGGATCAGACTTGTTGGTCCAGCACAACCCAGAGATATGTGATTGGATTGAGATCTGGAGAATTTGGAGGCCAAGTAAACACCTTGAACTCTTTGTCACGTTCCTCAAACCATTCCTTGACAACTTTTGCAGTGTGACAGAACACATTATCCTACTGAAAGAGGTCATTGCCATTAGGGAATACAGTTGCCATGAAGGGATGTATTTGGTCTGCAACAATGTTTAGTTAGGTGGTATGTGTCAAGGAAACATCCACATGAATGCCAGGACCAAAGGTTTCCCAGCAGAACATTTTCCAGAGCATCACACTGCCTCCACCATCTTGTCTTCTTCAAATATGCATCCTGGTGCCATCTCTTCCCCAGGTAAGCCACATACACACACCCAGCCATCCACGTGATGTAAAAGAAAAAGTGATTCATCAGATCAGTCTGATGTTTGTCTGGTCTGCAGCTATGCAGCCCCATACACAGCAGACTGCGTTGCAATGTGTGTTCTGACTCAACCCTCTTTCTATCATAACCAGCATTAAATTTTTCAGCAATTTGTGCTTTAGTAGCTCTTCTGGGGGATCAGACCAGGTGACCATGGGTGCCCATGACCTTGTCGCAGGTTCACTGGTTATCCTTCCTTAAAGAACTTTTGGTAGATACTAACCACAGCACACAGGCAACACCCCACGAGGCCTGCTGTTTTGGAGATGGTCTGACCCAGTCATCTCTATCTATCTATCCATCCATCCATCCATCCATCCATCCATCCATCCATCCATCCATCTATCTATCTATCTTCTGAAAGGATAATTGGAGGTGAGCTTCCCAGGACATCTACAGGAAGCGGTGCCTGAGGAAAGCGGGGAGGATCATCAAAGACTCCAGTCACCCCAGTCACAACC
>JAQQZX010000023.1:30588509-30608140 GCA_030068355.1 Notoglanidium maculatum | reverse complement strand
GGACTGTGGGAGGAAACCGGAGCACCCGGAGGAAACCCACGCATGCACGGGGAGAACATGCAAACTCCACACAGAGAGGCACCCTGGGTGACCCGGGGATCGAACCCAGGACATTCTTGCTGTGAGGCGACAGTGCTAACCACTGCACCACCGTGCCACCCTATTTTATACTAAACATCCATATTAAATGTTATCAAGAAAATCACCATAGTTTTTATAGCCATTGAATTTCTATCTCAAATATTACACAATTATCAGACTAGCTTTTTCCATTTGAATGAACTAAAAAGTTCATACAAATTAACTTCAAGGCTTTTTAAAATCCATCAAGAAACTATGTAATGAGTTTGTTCTTCTTCCCATTTTGTTTGTCACACACAATAGTCATTACCTTCAAAATACAGAATAGAGTATAAAAATAAAAGCATAGCATCTTTCTGTCAGTAACTGCAACAAATAATTATTAAATAAGTAGTTGACTATTTCTTCTAATATTTGAACAATCAATTTCAGCATAAAGTGAAAGCTTCGCAGCTACATTAAATGCTTGAAATGTATCCTTGCTGGTTCTTAAAACAGAGGCGAGTATGCATTCTAAATATTCGAGCATGCTTACCTACTGCTTTCAACGATGCATATTTGTTGATCTCCTTGACAGGCTGAGGTTGTTCAAAGGTGTGAGAGACCTGTCCCAGTGTGGGGTACTGGGTCATTGCCTGCATAAGGCCTGATCCTGGACCCACACTGTTTATCTGGTTGCTTTCTGAAAAGAAGAGAGGAGAAAAGCCAAGGAGATGAGGAACAGGACAAGCTTCTTTATATGAAAATTGATATTTCTATGCACACAGTATGTATGTAAAGAAGCCATAAGGGTTTACTAACTATTATATACATTGTCCCCTAACCTGTGTTATAATCTGTTCAGAAATACAGAGTGTAGCTGTTGATGAATGACATTTGTTGCATATCATTAAATCATTACTTGCCATTCTAGCAATTTATGATTCAAAAGTTTGTCACTGGTACTCTAACTGACTGGTTTGTGCACTACTTAATACTAGCACTTAGTACAACCTCCTGCTTTGTCCTTCCTACAACAATCTTGCATTCATTCATTGTTATTTTGCAGAACATACTTAAAAGTATTACTGTCACCAATTTGTCACCTGCAATGCCATGTCCATGAAAGGAACTAAATCTCAATGAATCCTTTGAACTGACAATATCAAAAAGGTTACCTTTCAAACCAGTAGTGACCGCTTGCTGAGACAATATTCAATATCCTCGCTAAGGAATTAAATAGGATTTTTTCTCCTGATTTCTATTCTACTCTCTATTACTATGATAGGAAGCTTCCGAGGCTTGTCCAGTCGAGGGACACAGCTCCCATAAGTCACAGAACTATTCATGAGATGTTCTGATCCAGCAGCAGACAACTGGTTAATTGAAGTGTGCACAGCGGCACGGCAAATTAACTACTGGAGACCAGCCAGATGTTGTGACCATTATTTTTAACAGCTCTGCTGGGTATATGTGTGACCCCATACACTGTGGTAAGGTTTAGGGAAAAGCAAAGCAACATATACATTGATTTTGTTTTTCATAGTATTGTGAATAAAGCACTGCTGGCCTCTCTCTTTGTACTGTGTAATAGGTGTATTTTTTTTAATTCTTTAGTATATTGTCTGTTAGTTTCTTATCTTTCATTTTAGCCAAATCTTTCCCAATGTATTGTGGCTAGCACTGCATTTCACAGCCTGTGATGGAAGAATCATGTGTTGCAGACTGATTTTGTCACTTTGCTGTTCTCCAAAAAACCAAATCTGTCACACTAATCAGAAACAATTCTCCACCACACCACTAGAGGCCCCCATCCTCCAACTACTAAGACGTGTCACAGACATTTCCTGTTCATAGGATTATACAAATCTCACTAGATTGTTCACCATTTGCAAAGCTTTACTGATATTCTCCATCTATCTGTCTTTGGCTTCAAAATTCATTGAGTGGTGCTTCACTGTGCAAATGAACAATGACCAGAAGCATACTTCAAAAATAGCCCAAGTGGAATGTTCTGCAATGGGTAAGTCAATCATCTGACATGAATCCAACTGAGCTGCATTTCACATGCAGAAGGTAAAACTGAACTCAAAACTCACCCCACGAACAACCAGGAACTGAAGAACTGCAGAATAGACCTGGCGGAACATCAACGGGGAAGAACTCCAGTGTCTGGTTTTGATTTTTCATGACTTTTCACAAAAAAACAGGCTTTTTTTTTCACTAGCGCCTAAGAGACACTTTGCATACACAGCCGACCAAGGTCTTTTGGCCTAAAGTACCTGTTGCACTGTAAAATTGTTTTAAGTGTTGGAAACTAACTAAAATTAAATTTTACCACCTCTACCATTAGAGAGTTAAAATAGAAACTATATGGCCAAAAGTATGTGAATATCTGAAAATCACACCCTAATGTACACTTTCTTGACACTGTTGCTACAATGGTCGATGAACAGAATTGTATAGAATGACTTTGTATACTGTAACATCACAATTTCCGTTCACTGGATTTAAATAAACCTGTTCCAGCATGGCAATACCCCTGTGCACAAAGTCAGCTCCATGAAGGCATGGTGTGTTAATGTTGATGTGAAAGAACTTGAGTGTCCTTCATAGAGCCCTGACCTCATCCCCAGTGAACACCTTTGGGATGAACTGGAACACTGACTGCACAGACCTCCTCTCCGAACAACAGTGCCTGACCCCACTAATGCTCTTTTAGCTGAATGGACACTACACGCCAAAATCTAGTCAAAGCTGTCTATCAAGTGGAGGACTAACTCCATTTTAATGGCCATGGTTTGGAGTAGGATTTTCAACAAACACCTAAGTGCAATGACCATCTGATACACACACACACACACACACACACACACACACACACACACACACACACACACACACACACACACTACTTGGCCAATGACAATATGGCATATATGGTGCATGGGTTCATGTTGTTGATACACTACCATTTACAGGTCACAAGAGAAATCTAGATTCATCAAACCAGGTAACGTTTTTTTTTCTTCAAAATTTCCAGCTGCCTGATTCCTGTTCTTTGTTCACAAGAGCAGAATCCAATGTGGTCTTCTGTTGTTGTAGCTCATCTGCCTCAAGGTTTGATGTGTTGTGCATTCTGAGAAGGTTTTCTGCTCACTACAGTGCTAAAGAGAGGTTATTTGACTTACTTAAGACTTCCTGTCCACTTATGTCCTCTGACATCTCTTATGATTTCCACCTGAAGACCCTCTGCTCACTGGATGTTTTCTGTTTTTCTCCCCATTCTGTGTAAACTCTAAAGACTGTTGGGCATGAAAATTGCAGAGCATCAGTTTCTGAAAATACACAGACCAGACTGTCTGGCACCAACAACCATGCCATAGACAATATCACTATCACTGAGATCACTTTTTGCCATTCTGATATTTGATGAAAACATTAACTGAAGCTTTTGAACTATATCTTCAATATTTCTGCATTGTGCTGCTGCCACATGAATAGCCGAATAAATTGTAAAGGTGGTATGGGTAATAAAGGTGTTCCTGTTAAAGTGGTTGGTAAGGGTATATATGTGTGTGTGAGAGAGACTATGACCTTAATTAGCATATAATATGGCATATAATAATTTCTGAATCTCTTGACAGTGACATGTCATCTCTTTGGTATAATCATTACATTAATAAATCATATACTCCCAGATTATTAAAACTGATGCCCAGAGACAGAATTTAAAAGGCACCAATGTGATTTCAAATTGATCCATTTTATTAATATTCACATTGTGATGTATTCTCTGATGTCTCATCATTTACAACCTGCATTCCCCAGGTTTTTACTTGTATGTAGAAGCTCATCCACATAGTCACATATTGATCATGGGATACTTTTCCTATATATGTCAGCAATCATGCAAGTCAACAACGGCATGAAAGAAGATGATTCAGCCAAGATATATTTGCACACTGAAGTAATTTGTGGAAAAGATAAATGTTCGCATAATACGATTGGCTCAATTACTCTCTCTCTCTCTCTCTCTCTCTCTCACCCGATTCTCCGTCACCTAGTTTATTTTCAGTTTTGTTTGGGATGTTCTCCAATAGAATATTGCCACAAGCCTTTACTGAACCATGAAACTTAAGTGAAGCATCAAAATAGAATTGCTGTACTGTGTCTTGAATTCCCTTTAGTACACATTGCTGGATCTGGTTTGAAACCAAACTGGTCCTGTTTGTGTATCATCTGTTTGTAAATCATCACTTGAAGTGGTTAGTCACTGGGCAAACAGCCGACAAAGCTGTTCAGATTTGGGTATAAATTATTTCTCAGGTGACAAAATCGAGTGTCAGTCTGACAGAAATTGCTGTAATTTGTGACCGGCTCTTGAACAGAACAGGCATTTGTCCTGTTGAGAGGACATGTCAGCTATCACCAAAATGTCACCCAGGCTTCTTTTCCCATCATTCTCCCCTGGCACACTCTTTGATTGGATTTTAAGCCATTTCTGCAGACAGCAACGTAATGAATATGCCAGCATTAGTTACACATGCTTCCTAGTCTATGGTTCTACAGCCTGCAGACAGCACATTTCAACACAGCCACTAAGCCCTATTACAGTCAACTGTCAAGGCCAGGAGTCAGGATTTCACAAACAAGACCATAGTTACTGAGTATTACTGAGTGTTGAACAATGTAGCTCTGATTCTTGCTGGTGTAAAGACAGAATGTCAAATTACACGAGTAAACATCTAACAGATAAAAAAATATCAGGCAGTCCCACTAAATAGTTTGCAGTTACACATATTATTGAACAGTTGTTTACAGCTCTGCCAGAAGGACTCACAATTGTCACACTAAACACTTACATTATCTGATAAATACCTACACTATAGCTAAACAATAAGTAAGGGTGAACACTTTAGCAGTAGGCATGCAAGCGCCCAAGCCCCAAATAGGGGTAAGACCTTATCCACTGCCTGAGACAGGAGGCCCCTAATTCAAACATGATGCCCCTTAATGCAAGCAAAAATATACCTGACAGCCATCAAACTCTCAGCACCAATTTATTTATGTTGAGATTGGTTTGCAGTAGGGATAATCTTCTCTGTACTGTTTTGGGCACCCTGACAAACCTCTCTTTCTCTCTCTCACTGCGAAGAAAGGACAGGTCATTCATGCTGCATCCACATCAATCTGATATGGAAATCATGAATTTAGGCAATGCGAAAACATTCACCTCTGAAATATCCACATTAATAACAGACCCAGAAGGGCTACTGCTACTATCATGAGACACAATGCCACTAGGCACAGTGCAACTGTGAAACTGTGAAAAAGAAATTTGCGAATGCTTGTTTGAAAAGCAGAAATTTTGTGTTCTGACAGACATGATTGATTGGCAAGAGAGCTCCACTGTTCTGGGAAGGCTTTCCACTAGATGTTGGAGCGTGGCTGTGGGGATCTGTGGTCATTCAGCTACAGGAGCATTAGTGAGATCACTGATGTTTGGTGAGGACGTCTGCAGTGCAGTCGGTGTTCCAGTTCATCCGAAAGGACAGGACACTCGAGTTCTTCCACTCCAAACTTAACACACCATGTCTTCATGGAGCTGAATTTGTGCATGGGGCATTGTCATGATGGAACAGCATGGGCCTCTGAGTTCCAGTGAAGGGAAATTGTAATGTTACAGCATACAAACAATTGTGTGATTAAAACTTTGATCGAAACTTTGTGGAAACAGTTTGGGGAAGAACCACATATTAGTGTGATGGACAGGTGTTGATGAGACAGAATAGACGAGAATGGCCATAGAAGTTCGAGCTGACAGGAAGTCTATGGTAACTTTAATAACCACTCTTTACAATCATGGTGAGCAGAAAAGCATCTCAGAACAAACAATACATTAAACCCTGAGGTGGATGAACAACAATAGCATGCTGTCAGCCAAGAACAGGAATCTGAGCCTACAACGGACACAGGCTCATCTAAAATGGACAGCTGAAGATTGGAAAAACATTATATTATTTTACTATTTCTATTGAATTAACAAAAAAGCTGAATTTATGCGAACGTATACATTTTTACACAGTTTTTTCCCAATAATGAACAATTTTTTTCAGTGCTGACACAAACACATAAGCTTATAATTAGTGATGTCAACATTAACGTGTTAACTCTTCTGATTAATCTGCAAACCTTAATGCGATATTTTGTTTTTAATGCAAATTAATCATATACTGTCAGGTGATCCTTTTCGCAGCATATCACGATTCTGAGTTCGTGGTGTTGCGAGTCAGTGAGAGACTCCAGTTCCCAAACAGCACCATGAAACCACGTGAACTGCTTGAGCAGTACCAGCCAGACTGAATCGCAGCTGATAACAGCTCATTAACTGCGGACTATAAAAGGCCTTCTCGCACTTGCTGAGGCGTGGGTCATTAGACTTGACTAAAGTGGAACTAAACAGAATTGCTAAACTCGTTCTCGGTTTTGTTTGTGAAGGCTATTTTCACGAGTTTGTTTTCAGTTGTCAGCTGATAAAGTGCCTGCTTTAGTTTGTGTTTTGTGGCACTGTCAATAAAGCTCATTCCTCCACCTGCATCCTGCCTCTCTGCTCTGCTCATCACGTGACATACACTGATCTCAACATCCTCCCATATAATTTGGGGTGATATTACTTTGCAGGTTTACAGGCAAGCTGTTTGTTGACATTTTCTTTGCAGCAGGCATTACTTTGTCACTGTCCTATATGTGGTTGTCTGATAATTAAATCTGCAGTTCATTAAGGATGTTGTGGGCAGTGTCAAGCGCTCCCTGAGACTCCCTTCAGAAATCATCTAAACCAAGATGTAATATATAAAAAACATGTAATTCCTCCTACCAGTTTGTAATGTGTTCAAAGACCACACGTATTTCTTTCAGCTTCCAACAAAGTACAACCGAATACTACCAATTTAAGCTTGTGATTAATCATGATTATGGAGTGGATTATGGAATGGAGCCATCGCTGGAAAAAACATAATTTTTCCTTATTATTATGTGTTCTGAATGAATAGCGTTAGAAGGCAGCTGTTATTTTAGGTGTGGACTGGTGCGTTTGTGTGAGAACAGCACTGCCCTTCTAATAGTGCAACTGCATTGGTTTCAAGATCCCAAAATACTGCTTTGCATTTTTCATGAGCTCTTGACGAGTGTCTGTATCTCTGATTTCGGCTCACTTAGAACTGGTCTCAATTGCCTCGGACAACATTTGTGTCCTTTGCTGCTACAATCAAGTTGTCTTTTCTTTTCTCATTTTGTTCCTTTTTTAAAAACATTGCATTTTTGGGCAAAAGGTAGTTGAATACGGCATGGTGGTGTGGTGGTTAGCACTGTCGCCTCACAGCAAGAAGGTCCTGGGTTCGATCCCCGGGTCACCCAGGGTGCCTTTCTGTGCGGAGTTTGCATGTTTTCCCCATGCATGCGTGGGTTTCCTCCGGGTCCTCCGGTTTCTTCCCACAGTCCAAAGACATGCAGATTAGGTCAACTGGCTACTCTAAATTGCCCATAGCAGTGGCTGTTTGTCTGTGTTGGCCCTGTGGTGGACTGGCGACCTGCCCAGGGTGTACCCTGCCTCTCGCCCGAAGATGTTGGGATTGGCTCCAGCTTCCCCGCGACCCAGATGGATAAAGCGGTATAGATAATGAATGGATGGAGGTAGTTGAATACTTGAATCACATATGTTGCAGTATCTTGGTTATTTGATATTTGAAACATACCCCATGCCCTTGCCTTAGACTACAACAAAACAGTATCAGACTGACACAGCACCAGTTTTCCAAAGACTGCATTTTTTAATTTGTTTATTGATAGTGGTATTGAACATCCTTGAGATATGCTGTCATATAATGGAGTGGTGGAGGCAGCTGCAAATACAGAATTTTTTATTTAAAAAAAACACAAGCAAAAAGACTCATAAAAATAAAAAGCATGAAAATTAACAATAACAGGAGGCATGAACATGGGCTAAATAAAGGAGCTAAAGGAGCTTGACCAAGACAAAAACAAATTTCAGAAATTTCTTAAATTTCAGAACTTAACTTAAATAACATGACTAATGGCGTTAAACAAGTGTGGGTGATCAAGGATGTGCCTGAGGGCAGTGGCTGATGGAAAGTGTATCCAATAAATGTGCCATTTTCAGCGCTGATGCAACACAAGCTAGTTCCCGTTATCACTTATATTATAGAGAGCAGCTACAGAGAGTCATTCTTTAGTTAATAAGAAAAAGTTAATAAGAAAAATTAGCTTAAGGACAAATCAGAAAACACTTTTTCTATGACTGGTACACAGAACTGAAACATTCCACAAATGTTAAATAAATGTCTTCTAAAAAGGAAACCATATCGATGATCACACGTTCACAATTATTCAGAAAATTGTAAAGGGTTCACAAACTTTCCAGCAGCACTGTATAAGTCTCTGGGCATGACTATAGAAATGATAATGCGTTAGCCCTACAAATAAGCCCCAAAGATTAGCCCTAAAATTATTAGTTGACATAAATAGCAATGTCAGTTAGGACCACCAAATGCACAAATTTTTAGGGCTGGTAGCATCTATTTTTCTATACAAATCTTCTGAAGTTCAGTGTCGACATCGCTCAGCGTCCTCATTGCTAAAACGGCCTCAGCATACAGATTTTTTTTCCTCTGCTCCCAGGGCACTGTCAGTTGAAAATAGATTTTTTTATATACATAGGTATATATATGACCTTTAAATGAGTCACTTAATTATATTATATGACAGAGCCACAGAGACTTTTATTTTGATTCTGTTGGCACCACGATGAGCCACAGTCACCAATTCACTCACCGTTCTTTTTTGTAATTTTGGGATAATAAAGACTTATCACAGAACCGATAATCTAGGCCTAAAAAAAAAGGTTTGGTTCCTGTTGGTTGTCAGTTGAGGTCACGGGTCGGTAGGGATTTTTTTTTTCCCAGTGGCAGCTGTGAATAGGAAATTTATTTTATTTTTTATTTTTCTTTACAGCAGCGATGCTATTTTTTCATAACATAGCTGAACTGAACATAGCTGAACACTGCACAAACATCTCAGTTTAAAAATATTTATTCTGTTAGTTTCTAAGACCAGTGTCATTTGACAAATATCTGATTATGTAAAATTTTCGTGTAGGTTTTTTATAATTGTGTATTCATGACAGCACTAAGTTTTTTCTGTAGTGTATTTCTGTGGTGTATCTATGTTTCTTTTTCTTTTTAGAAGTTGATAGGGGAAGGATTTCATATTTTCAAATTCAGAACCCTAAATACAACCACCTTGCTCACAAAAAAAGGTGAATCATCTGCGATTCCCTGGGAAAAAGAAGCTAAAATAGAATGATGTAAATCCGTCTGAAACTTATTCTACTAAAATGATTACATTTCTACAGTGATGTTCAAGCACTCGATGCTTAAAATATGCCCAATGTAGCTATTTAGGTATCTAGGTAGGCTCTGCCTATGTTAGCTTGCTGGCAGTTCTTAGCAGCTAACAGCCTAAACTACAGCCAGCTCACCTAACACACCTGATTCCATTCACCAGCTAGTTCCCAAGACCTTCATAGGCTGTATTAGGGGAGGATAAACACGAATCTGTATAAGGTTGACAAGCATGGGCTAAATCAGAGACTGCATGGGTCTTATGCTATAAGATTTGTTGATAAATCTTGCTCAATGCATTTTAATTTAGCAATGAAAGGGCACCAGGCTTTCAGAGACTCTCTGTATCTAAGCAATGCCAAAGCAGCTAACTTTGTTGTTGGCTGCTAACAAATGCAGGCAAAATAATTGTGTGTTCCCATCATTTGCCAAATTACTCCTACACTCTCATATATCTCCAAAAACTCCATCATTTTATTAATGATTAGGAGTTCAATACAATGACGGTGAGTCATTTACATGCAAGTTAATCACTAAAAAACTAGCATATGCTATTGCAAATTAAATGATACTTCAAGACAATACCAAAGCCATTACACATACACTTTCCTTTTAGTCCACATCTTGGCATATGACCCTGATGGTCAGACATAAAAAATTAACAGAAATTAGGCTACCGTTGAAGTTAATAAAAATAGTCAAGCTTCTGAAGAGGCATTTCCTATGAGCCCTCAAACATTTAATCAGACACAACAGATCATTTCAAGCAATTAACTCAAGTTATATCTCATTTGACCACTGGGAAATTATGTCCTAATTAGCCCAACTTGTCTATTAATTTCTGTTTTATCATTACATTAAGGGATTGTGAACTCCAAAAAACTAAAACTTAAACTTTTTAATTCTCTCTCTTTAAGCCCTGTTTCTGACCTCAAATTCGTCCTGCTGTCCACTTGTTTGAGACATATTCTTCACTTTCAGTAACTACACTTTTAAGCTAGGCTAACCTGTAGGGTTGCTTAATGTCTCGATAGACAGCATATCCTTAACTTTGGCCAGGTTCAGGCTGGCGTACGTGTTTTGGCTTTCTGTTGCTCCACTCTTACTCAGACGTTGGTCATTATTAATTCACAGGTTGTTCAGTCTGGCTTCATTCTCTATTCTGAAACAGTTTTGTTCTTTACTCCAGTTTTATTTCAAGTTACAATCACCTCACCTAAAACAAAACTTTGTACATCATCTTATAAATCCAACCCATGTTGCTGTGGGAATATCACCATAGATATAAAAAACCTTAAATCCAAAGTTATTTTTGCCGTTTGTGTTATTAAACTTTTTCCATTGGAACATTGTAATTGCTAGAGGTAGTTTTATGTGTAGTATGTTTTTGTCACATATATAATATGTAACTGCTTGCATTTAATTGCTTAAATAGCAAATAGCAAAATGTTGGGATTTACAAGAGTGGATGTTAGGCATTCTAAAAGTAGTTTTCAATATTTACAACATTTACAATATTCACAGTAATTCTATTTACTCATTTTCAAAAGCATGTCTGTCGCCATTCAGTAAAGTTCACAGTAGGACATTCTATGGCTTTGTGCTATTAACACCATCATTGGTGTTAAAAAAAAATTCAGTAGTAGCTATCATGTATGTTCAAACAGTACTATTTTCAATAATATTATATACACTATATTAGTTTGTGGATACCTGACCATTACACCCATATATGTGATTGTTGAACATTCCAGATTTAGCCCCCCTTTGCTGTTATTATAAGCCCCAGTCTTCTAGGAAGGCTTTCCACTAGATTTTGGAGTGTGGCTGTGGGGATTTGTTATCATTTAGGAGAGCATTAAGTGAGGTCAGGCAGTGATGTTGGGTGAGGAGGCCTAAGGCCTGGCAGTCCGCATTCCAGGTCATTCCAAAGGTGTTCAGCAGGGTTAGGGTAGGTAAATAAATAAATAAATAAATAATAATAAAAAAAATAAATAAAAAAAAATAAAAATAATAATAATAATAATATGTTTATAAACTAAACTTAAGGGGATAAATTATTCAGACAATATTTAAGAAATATACATATGTAAAGGTTATGTAAAAAACTCAAGTATAAATATAAATGCTGAAAATGGGGTTCTCAAGCAAATTGCACCTGGTGTCATTATTAAAGACTTGGTTTTACAGAACAAGTAGCACTCATGGTTCAGGAGCTTACTAAAGTTCTCAGGGGCAACATTACTAAACATAACTTAAATGGAAAAACCTACAGAGCCATGGCAGAGGACTTAATATCCCTGTCAGGGGATAATATGATAATATGCAGAAGGAAACTTCTTGGAATCCCAAACCACTGTCCTTAGACAGGTGCATAATTCAGTTGATTAGACTTTTAAATCCTCAATCAATGTATTGAAGTCAGTTCAAGTCTGACAAGGAGACCAGTGCCTTTCATCCTCCATCTCAGATGCTTACAGAGTACAGCACTGTGAATTCAACTTTTTATTCCCAAACAGAGCAGCTGTATTTGTGTGTATGGTCTGATTTAACATTTAGCTGTATTTAACAAGGTAAGGGCTAGAGGGAACCAGAGACTAAAACAAAGGCTCTTCTGATACATAAATGAGCAGCAAATGCAAACAAAGAAAATTAATGGATGCATGTTTGCCAAGCCTGAGAATCCCAGCTGCTCAGTGAAACAAACATTTAAATATATAATTACAGTATGTATATATGTATGTAACAGAGTATTTTTTTTATTTTCATCCAATATGTGTAGTAGAATTTAAAAAATTCCAACATAAGCACTTATTTTACTTAATGAGGTACTGATTAGGTGATCAGCTGAACCAAAAAATAAATACCACTGCTGTGGTCATCACTATCCTCTTGCAATAAGACCAGTGTGGAAGGTAAAAACAGAGCTAGTAGTACCTAGTAAAGTCTAATTGGAATACATGGAATACAGGAATATATTTATTCATCATGTCAAAATAGTTATTAAGAAAAGTTTTTGAGTGAGTAAAAGAAGGGTTCAATTCTGGCTTTACTGGCAAAGGGATACCGTGAGTGTCAGGTTGCTTCCATCCTCAAAATTTTAAAGGTGCCAGGTTATAAGAACAAGGTCAAGCAGCAGACATTGGAAACAACTAAATTACAGACTGGCAGAGGGCGAAAACGACTCTTCACTTGACCGGGATGATTGTCAAATCCTTCAAATGTCACTCAACATCTGCAGGATGACATCAAGTGACCTACAAAAAGAATTGCAAATGCACCTGGGGTTATGTGCATGGCAAGGGTTGTTCAAAACTGGCTTCTCGGGGTGGGGTTGAAGTCATGCAAAGCTAAAAAAGAAAGCTCTTCATCAGTGAGAAGCAAAAAAGAGCCAGGCTAAGGTTCACTAAAGACCATAAGGATTGGACTGTAGAGGACTGGAGTTAGCTTTTCCCATCACCTGGTCATCTAATTGTTAGATGGAGACCTGGAGAGGCCTACAACCAACAGTGTCCCACTGTGAAATTTAGTGGAGGATCGGTGATGATCTCGTGCTGCTTCAGAAAGGCTGGAATGGGGCAAATTTTTGTTTGTGAAGGATGCATGAATCAAGCCATGTACAAGGTCAAGTCAAGTCAAGTGGCTTTTATTGTCATTTCAATCATATACATGTAATACAATGTACAGTGAGACGAGACAGCATTTCTCCAGGACCAAGTGCTACATACAAGATTTTTAACGCTGGGGGGGAATGTGCACTCCGATAATAAATACAGAGACGTTGGAAAGTATTTTGGTTGTTAGGGGCTGGCTCGCCGCACTTCCGCTTCCTCACACACCTCTCCCGGCACATCCGCTACTCGGCACACCGCTTCTCAGCACACCGCTTTCTCGGCACACCGCTTCTCAACACACCGCTTCTCGGAACACCGCTCCCGGCACACCGCTTCTCGGCACACCGCTTCTCGACACATTGCTCTCTCAGCACACCGCTCTCGGCACACCGCTCCCGGCACATCACTCTCGGCAAACCCCCCCGGCATCAGGCCACACCAAAAACTGGGGGCCTGGTCTCCATAGCAACCCGAGGACGCAAAGCATTTCCAATAGGTCTTTCTTGCAAATCGTTTTTTTAAGTATTTCTTTATATCCAATAATGTTTATCACGGGTAGACACGAACACCGTTCACTTGGTGTCCATTTGCCGCCGGAGTCACGCCAAGAAAACAAAATAAAACAAAAAAGCACGATTTTCAGATCCGGAGTGGCCGCTGCGAGCTGCGGTTGCGCCGCCATTACATAATTCCTGGAAGAAAACTTGCTTCTTTCTGCTCTCACATGTTCCCCAACTCTGAGGGTTGGGTTTTCCAGCAGGACAATGCTCTATGCCTCACAGCCAGGTCAGTCAAGGTGTGGATGGAGGACCTCAAGAACATGACCCTGTCATGGCCAGCACAATCTCCAGACCTGAATCCCATTTAAAACCTCTGGAATGTGATCAGGAGGAAGATGGATGTTCACAAGCCCTCAAACAAAGCTGAGCTGATTTTTGCACCATAAGTGGCATAAAGAGCATGAGCAGTGTGAAAGACTGGTGCAAAGCATGCCAAGATGCATGGAAAAAAAAGAAAAAGAAAAAACTTACAATTACCTAGTTGCATAAGTGTGCACAACCCTAAAATAATATTTCCTGAAGCACATTTTGATTTTGATCACTCAGTCTTTTTGAGAGGCTGTCATTGTGGCACATCTTGCCTCAGAAAAATATTCTCACTCTTTGTACTAAAAACATATTCGAGCTATCAATTTGTAAGGGCATCTCCTGTGCACAGCCCACTTCAGGTCACGCCACAGAAAAAAAGCTGAAAACTATGCCACCACCATTCTTCATCATGGTATGGTGTTCTTTTGGTGATGTGTTTTTTGTGCCAAACCAAACATCTTTTGGATTATGGAATTATTATACCTTTTGGAATTGTTCTTATCAGGCCATGACACATTTTGCCACGTGGTTTTGGGTGATTTAGTTGGGCTTGAATGTTTTTTACGAGAAAGGTTTTTTGCTAGAAAGATGCACCCTACCTCATAGCCCAGACATGTGAAGAATACAAGAGATTGTTGTCATATGCAAAGAGTAATCATTACTTGTGAGATGTTCCTGTGGCTCCTTTAATGTTTCCGAGGTCTCTTGCCAGCCTCCCTGGTAAGTTTTTCTCTTTTACTTTTGTAAATTTTGATGGAATATCCTGTTCTTGGTGATGTCACTGTGGTACTTTATTTTCTCAACTTGTTGATGATGACCTTCATGGTGTTCTTTCTGGATGATGGCTACTGGATCACTGTTTCCTGTTCCATTTTTCCATGCCCTATCAAGCCACCTCTGCCTGTCAATACAAGGTTGAAAATGTTCCAGCACTATCTGCTAGTTGTTGCAAGTTGTTGCAGCATCTATGGATGAATGGCCACTCCTTCTGCACTGCCTAAGGACTGAATGCCAGGGACTCTTTTACACCTTACCAGACCAAGGTGAGAGACAGCATGGAGACAGCTATTGTGGCTTTAAAGGCTCATTTTAGTCTACATCTGAATATAGTGGCTTAGTGCCATGTCTTATGAAAGAGCGCTCAAGCTCCCAATGAATTCATACTACAGTATGTTTCAGCTCTTAGAGACTTAGTGGCTGTGAGTGAATTCACATCCAACATAGATATAATACTGCAAGACCAGTTGGTGGAAAATGTGGCAAACCAACATTCACATCAGACAAACATTTCGCTAACGATCCATGCTGTACTGCATAACTTTAAAATATCAGAGACTGCTCTACCTGTATGTCAGAAATTATACCACTTACCCCCGTTCAAAGTGCTGTGAGTGCCCCATCTTAAACCAGGCATGATCAAAACAGTGAATGCCTCTCCTTGGATCTCCCCGAATTGTAGTTGTGCAAAGGGAAGTCAGGTACCATCCATATGTGTGTAATCACAGACAGTTTTCCTCTCCCTCGCACTGATGACATGCTCTCTCTGCTGTGAGGAATGACAGTTATCCACCATTGACTTAAAAAGTGCCTATTTCCAGTTCCCACTTCATAAGGAAAGTCACGTTCAGACGATCAGCCACTCGTGAGGGACTGCTCAGTTTGGTCATATGGGCTTGCCTCTGCTCCATCCACCTTCTAGAAGATGCCAACATGATGAGCTGAACATGACAAGACACTGAAAACCATTCTACAATGCTTACAAGAGGCATAGCTACAGCTGAATACATCAAAATGTCACTTCAGTGGGTCAAGCTTGCACTTTCTTGCACATACAGTGACAGCAAGTGGAATTCATTTTAACAGGAATCACATTCCTGCCATTCTACATGCCACAGCTCCAATTGATAGCAATATTAAGGTCATTTTTGGGACTTTTGTTGTAGTATAACAAGTTCATTCCAAACTTTGTTCCTCTTGTGGAGCCACTGCCAGCTTGCATTCATCATGACTTTGAGTTGATACTGGTATTGTATGTATTTTTACCAGTGGTCCTTATTTTTACCTTGGTCTGATAACAGATGGCTAGCAGTGATTCTAATTGACTGGTTATTATCACTGTGACAGATGCTGGAAGGAATGTCCTGCTGGTATTTCAGAAAGTACATGTATATGAACTACCTGGGAAACATGTTTAGCCAAATTGTGAGGGGGATTCTGTCACAGTGATATACCAAAAACTCCTCTATCCATCTATTATCAGATCAATTTTCAGAGTAATATCAATGGTACAGGTATGAAAATAGTCTGCAAAGCTATTTTAACTTATAAAATTATATTATAACTTTAAAAAATGTTAAAAGATTCTTTTCTAATAAATTTAAATGTTTATTGTGCAAGTGGAAAAAAACCCTATGGGTGTTGCTTCAGGCTGTATCATACCACACTGAATGTGTAACTTTTAGAACACATACAGATTGATGACAATTTAAAGGAAAATCCAAGTGTCTTAGTAAGGTGTTTGGTCACCATGAACTGCCACAACAACTTAAAAGCATCTGGCACAGATCTTACAAGATTTTACTGAAACTGTACTGGAGGGATGGACTTTGGTGCTTTCAAAAAATATTTAGTCATCTGTTTTTTTTCATGATGGTGGTCATGCTATCTATCCTGTCAGTCCAAAATGTTCAGTTTGGTTGATGTCTGATGACTGCAAAGGTCAAAGAATATGATTTCCATAATGTTCATACTCATCAAACCATTCAGTGAGCCCTCATGTACTGTGTTTATTGACCTTGTCATTCTAGAAGAGACCTCTTGCATCAGGTCAGAAATGTTTCATCATGAGATACAGGTGATCAGTCAGAATTACTTTGTATTGATTTGCAGGGGCCCATCTTTCTAAGAGGACAAGTAGAACCAAATGCAGCAAAATGTCCTCCATTGCATATCAGACCCATTAAGTTGTCACATGCCCATATAAGGTATTGTTTGTTTTTTCATATTTCATAAAATGTGCCATAACTGACATGCATCTGAGCTCTTTTCCTACATCAAGCAATGATGATCTGTGAGTTAAAGTTGCAGATACTGATTCTAATCCAATACACTTTTTGTCAATTTCTGCAAATATCTACTTAGTCGGGTAGATGTCTGTTTTATCCGGCGCTTGTAAGCAGCTCTGTCTCTGTAAATGGGGAAACAAAAAAAGTGGCTCAGACCAAACCACACAACACTATTCCAGCCAATCACAGGCAGGGAGAAGAGTTGGGGAGAGATCGGGGTGTTGCTGCCTTGGTAATATGCATTTATGAATTTGGGGAGTGACACTTCTTAAGGAGCACTGAAGAGAGGTGCGTATTTGTTTGGCTGCTGAGTTCAAATATCAACAAACTTCATCCAGAATCGACGACTCTCCCATTAACTCTAAAAGACTGAATGCAGCATACGTGTGCTTCATTTTGCTATCATATTCAAGAACATGACTGATGAAATGTACAGTGATTTTCTGAAATACACATGAGGAAAGCAAAATGCTTTCAAAAATTATGAAAAATGTAGCTTGTTTCGGTTTTAGCACTCTTAGCTTGCGGAAAAGTTTTGCTTCACACAAGTGGGTGAGAGAACATGTTTGATGAGGAAGAGGAAGATTTCACTGAGTTTGTGAGATTCCAAGATGACTGGAAAATGAGGGACTATCACCCACGCCATAATAGTCAGTATTGCCAAAAGCCATGGGGAAAGATTGATCTTATGATGAAATACCATTGCGGGTGTTTTCCAAAACTTTCACTGACGACCTGTGGTTGTAATTTGTGATGTGACTTGTGTAATGTTATGATAATTTTAATAATGACAACGACAATAAGAAGTGAGGGTGATGACAATGATGTCTGGTGATGATGATGATGATGGATAGTAAAAATACTAAAAATAATAATTTTCTATGGTAATAAATTATGATAATGACAATGATAATAAGAAGCGAAAATAATGTCTGATGATGATGGATAATAATAATAATAATAATAATAACAACAACAATAATAATAATAATCAATGATAACATATAATGAAATGACAATATAATATGACATAATGATGATGATAGGAAGAAATGATGATAATTGATATCAGCAAAAATAAATAACCACAACAACAATAATAATTAAATAATAATAACAAATTATGACAAGAAGAAATGTGTCATATGCTTTGTGTAGTTATTATGACACGTTACGGTCAGAATTATTACCCCCCCCCCAAATAAATCACACTAAACCCTTAATATTTCCATGGAAATTACCATAACAAAAACTGTTAATACTTGTATTGCTTGATTGGAGATTGGAGAACAAAGACAAAATCTCCACAAAGTGTGATTAAGATATTCTATTGATGTGCTGAATTGTAACAAGAAAACTGAAAAATAACAAGGTCAAAATAATTAGCCCCCCTGGTGTTTTTTTCTCTTTCAAGACAAACCTGACCATTCAATCAGCTTTAAAACCACACCCGAGCATTTAATTAACTTTCACACCACACCTGAGTAATCAATCAGCAATGACCTTTACATAAGGAACTCTGGTAAACAGGGCCAGTGGCAATTGAACACTTGGACTACTCTGACACTTTTGGTAAGAAGCAATTTCATCATGCCAAAAAAAAAGAAATTAGTCTGGACCTCAGAAAGAGGATAGTATATGCTCATTGTGAGGGTGAACCCTAACCCTTTCCAAACATTTCCCAGTGTCTAAAACAGCTGTACGATGCATCATTGCAAAGGACCAGGAGACAAAATTCAATTCAATTCAATTCAATTTATTTATATAGAGCTTTTAACAACAGACATTGTCACAAAGCAGCTTCACAGAAGTATAAAGATTCTGAATATAAATTTATGAATCTATAAATTTATTTATATATATATATAATAATAATAATATATATGGCGGATACCAAGATGGCGGCGTGGCAGTAGCACGCAGCGGCCACTCCGAATCCAAAATGGTGCTTTTTTGTGCTATTTGTTTCTTCTGTTGTTTCTTGGCGTGACTCCGTCGGAACATGGACACCGAAACAAACGGTGTTCATGTCTACCCACGAAAAACATTACTGGACATTAAGAAATACTCAAAAACTGACCTGCAGGATGACCTCTTGGAAATGCTACGCATCCTCAGGTTGCTGCGGAAACCAGGCCTCCAGTCATCGACGTCGCCCAATGCCAGCAGCCGGGGGAGGGTCCGCCGAAAGCAGTGTGCGAGGAAGCGGAAGCACGGCAAGCGGGCTGGGCTAAGTGCTAATCCTAGCCGGCCGCCCGTACCATCCATGACACTTTCCAATGTCTGCTCTCTGGACAATAAATTGGACTATATCAGACTCCAGCGGACTACCCAGCACGAGTTCAGAGATTGCTGCGTCTTTGTTTTCACGGAGACATGGCTCAGCGACAGAGTTCCGGACGCCGCTATTCAGCTGGCCGACAGGAAAGCAACTCTGTGTCGTAAGACTCGCGGTGGTGACCCGTGTGTTTATATCAAGAGTTAAAGAGTTCAAGTTCAAGTGGCTTTTATTGTCATTTCACCATATACATGTGGTACAGTGTACAGTGGAATGAGACAACGTTTCTCAAAGGATCATGGTGCTACATATAAGGCAACAGA
>JAQQZX010000023.1:30573145-30583335 GCA_030068355.1 Notoglanidium maculatum | reverse complement strand
GTTAGTGTCTCTGTAACTATAAATTGTTGTGTTTTTGTAAGCTTAAAATGAGCCCTTTATATCTACATAGGGAGCGGCTCCACCGCTACGGAGCCGCCATGGTTCGCCGCTACAATAACCCAGAACGGGCAAACCTATAAAACATATTTTTAATTTCAAGTTTGTACAAGTGGTAGCATGAATCTGGAAGGAAGCACAGGAAGGATGACAGTGAAGAAGAAAGGAAGACAAGGAAGAAGAAAGAGGCGGATTCAGCATTTGCTGGTGCTGCCAAACAAGTTTGAGAATCCAATTTAAAAAAAAAAAAAATGGAGGATCACACTTATTTAGCATGGAAAAAACAAGAGAGAGTGTGAATGTAAGTACTTTGAAGAACTCTACAGGCACCTGAAGGCCACCATAGGTTCTAACACAGGCTTGGAAAGGAAGGGGTAAGGGAGGGGATGAACGGAACTCCTTTAAACTTAGCAAAATTATTTACCAATAGAACACTTTAAAAAATTAAGAAATTAGCTTAATGAAATAAGCCTAATAATCTTATATTTGATTTATTGCAATGCTTTAATATAACACATTTGATTTTATTCAAGATATTTTCACATACTAAGATGTGGTTTTTTGCAATTGTTAATGTAAAAATAATATTATATAAAATTTTATATTATATAATATTAAATATTATATAAACATTTTTGTGATAATTTCCAGCCTACATAAATAGCCCCCTGTGCTCGCCTTATTAATTCAGAGTGGCCCTATGTTATAATTCATAAAATGCTTGCATTACATTAACCTTTCCATGACATTCAGATTCAAAATACAGCTCATGATGCATATGCAGCTGGTGACTTAAACCAGCCTTTTATGTTCATGTCAATAGATACAGTGGTGTCCAAAGTCTGAGACAACATTAAAATTCTGTGAATATTTTTGGAAATAAACAAAAGGTTTTAGAATTTTTTAATATTTAAAACAAAGAAAGTAAATATTCAGTATTTTGAATATTTAATATTAAAGACTGTACTATTTCTAGGTCTGTACATGTAAGCAAATGTGTGATATTGGTCATGTTAACCACTTTGTACAAAAGGTCAGATTTTCCTCATGTCTAATCTCTTCTACTGAAACACGTGTATAGAAGACACTCTGATGGGTTTGATCTAAAATGGATCACAAGGTTTTGCACAAACTTGTGGAAGTGTAAATTGTGAAACTCCAGTAATATACTTTAATATACTTTATAGATTCTACTGTCACTCAAGTTATTGTCAATAATATAATTTGTAATGAAAATTGCTTTATTAAATTAGAAAAGAATGCAACATAGAACCATTTTCACTTGTGCTCTTGGACCTCAATTCTTTTGGACCCCACCTGCTTCACATCTATGAGGTCTTCAGACTTGTTATACACATCTTTTGTCGCTGATATAGAACAGGGCAAATCTTCTTTGTTTCTTATGTCTAGAATTTAATTGACTAAGGTTGTAGCTTAATAAGCACCTTTTTCATTTTACCCTAGTTTGTTTAATCTAATTCATACTACATTATAGCATAATAAATTAATAGAGTAACTATTAGAAATTTCCTTATCAACATACACTACCTACTCCATAGCCACCTCAATATCATGCAATCCACCAGGAAGCAACATACTGTATAGTGTCACAAAAAATATTTTACTAGATGTTTCCCTAGATACAGGACTAAATCATACTAAATTAATCATTTTGAAACTGCAGGCAACACAATCATATGAAGGAGAAGAGGAAGACGGATCATCATTCTCTGAAAAGGATGTTGAGTGCTTTAGTGGGCTCCTTTGGTTTTAAGACAAAGCTGTTATTATTACCAACTTTGATGTGTCCTGACAGGCTGTTCATGTTATTCAGGTATTGAGAAAGAATTACATGCTTCTGCAGCACTGGCACCATAATAGCAGCTTTTTTATGCTGCCATGTTTAAATAAGAGCTTCGACAATTTTGCTCTGGACCAGTCTAATGTGAATAGGAAAAGAAATAATAAATTTTTTATTGTTTTGTAGATATAATATAAAATAGATTTCATTTCCCTTTTGCCATTAATCTACACAAAATATTTCAGAATGACAAATCAAAAACATTTTTAAACATTTTTGGAAATTTATAACAAGTGAAAAAAAAAGAAATTTATTCAGACCCTTAGTTAAGGCACTCCAAATTGAGCTCAGGTGCAGTCTGCTTGCATTGACTGTCTTGAGATGTCTCTAGAGCATGACTAGTGTACTCCTGAGGCAAAATCAGTTGATTGAACATTTGTTTAGAAAGGCACATGAAGGAACTCTTTCTAGACCTCCATGATTAAACTATGTCGAGACATAGAACTGGGCAATGGTATGAAACTTTTCTAAAGCTCTGAATTCACCCATAAGCACAGTTGGGCTCGATCATTGTGAAATGGAAAAAGTTTGGAGCCACCAGAACTCCTCCTAGAGCTCTTCGTCCAGCCAAACATAGGGCCAGTAATAGGGACGGACCTTGGCCAAGGAGATGACCAAGAACACTCTAACAAAGCTCAAGAAGTCCTCCACAGAGATGAGGGTATCTTTGAGAAGGATTACCAATATCAGGAATACTCTATCAAGCAGGACTTAATCATAAAGTGGCTAGAGTCTATCATACCATGCCTAAAGTGGCTAGAGTAGCTAGGCATCAGGAAAAACCAAGTTCAACTGGTTAATAAAAATCTCTATGGTGAAACATTGTGCTGGAATTGTCATGTTGTGGGGGTGTTTCTCAGTGGCAGGGATGAGGAGACCAATCAGAATTAAAAGATGAATGAATGCAGCCAAATATAGAGAGATCCTTAAAGTAAACCTGCTCCAGAGTGCACACGACCTCAGACTGGGGTGAAGGTTCACCTGTCAACACAATAATGGCCTGAAGCATATAACCAAGAAAACAGTCTGTAAATGTCCGAGTCATGCCAGAGAACAATTGTTGACAGACCGAAAGATGGCAGCTCAGAGACGTTCCCCATTCAATCTGATTTAAGAGGATCTGCTAGGAAGAATGGGAGAAACTGTCCAAATCCAGGTGTTCAAAGCTTGTAGTGCCTTACCCAAGAAGACACGAAGCTGTAATTGCTGCAGATATGCAGCAAAAAAAAGTAAGAAAAAGAAAAACGCACTCCAAATTGCACAATTATTCCCTTTGGAAAAACATAATGTAGAGCTCTATGTGCTTTGTTAAACCGCAATGATTTTGCCTACCCTACTTTAAATCATGACATTAAAAAGGATAATGTGAAGAAACTTCTTGACCCACTTCTCCATTATCTGATTTTCACAGTAAAAGTCTAATTTCCACCATGTGTGGAAACACCTTTGATTCACAGCAGCATCACTAACACTGCTGCAGCTGAAACCTGCTACCACTTTACTGAAACAGAAAGACAATAATGTCATCTGCCTACTAAGCACAGTATCACAGTATTGCTCTAGAACACACTACATTATAATGTAACCATCGGTAGGAATGAATATTGAAAAATTTCCCTATTGTCATTTTTCTTTTCCATTAATATTAATTAAATATTTTTCAACTCCCTATTTTCCTTTACAAAATAATCTTAAATTGGAAAGAAAGCATGAAATAAAGGTTGCTTTATTAGTTTATCCAACTCTTAGATATTTTTCCTACCACTTCACCTAGAATCCTTACCTTCTGCATGCTGGCAGCTATGATGACTAAATGAAATTATGCCCTTTGAGACATAACCATAGAAGAAATTGTATAATGGTAGCTTTTTGATGTACATATGTCTATTTTCATACCATTATAAAAGTTCATTACTCAAGCTCTGAGTATGTAAAACACAGAAAGATTAGGCATTTTAAATATTATAATGTAAAAACCATTGTATAAACAAGATAACACTAATGAGACATTCCAATCTCAGAAAATAACAGCTGACACAAGAGCAAAAATCCTCCAAGTCTGTTATTACCTAAGATCAGGGTGCTTTGGCTACTAATACATTACTCAATCGTACCTTTTCTATACAGTGTCCTCCATCTTGACTCTGTGTTAGTGTACACTGACTGGACTCGATGAAGAATGAAAAATCCAGGTGCTGTTACAGTTACATGCAACTAAACTTGTTTGGAGGGGAATATTTTAAGTGAATATCCAAACTAATAACTAATAACTCTCAATACACCAAATGTGGCACTGTACACCTACAATCACCCATAATCATTTACAGAGTGAGCAGCAGGAGTGTTTAACTGATGGCACTCTCTGATAAGGACCCAGTTAAGTCCGCTTGTCCTGCTGGCTCAGAGCTCTCCACAGAGCCACATCACACACTGCACCACATGTATCCCTTTTTCTGCTCTCATCTGTGAATGTCAGCTTTAGAAGTGTGAAGATCCACAGTCTGCGCTCCCTTTCCAAAGCACCGTGCTATTTATGCCATAATGCTAATTAATGTTATTTATATGTTTGTGATTTCGTGTCTGCACATTTTTTCTTATATCTATCATGCGCCTGTGGTATTTGAGAAACAGAGTCCAGCACATTGACTGCCAGCCACTATAGCCATCCACCTGAGCTGCCACAGAGCACAGCCACCTACCTATCAGCAGTGATGCTGGCAGGAAATTAACTGATAATTATTCCAGGAGGGGGAGGTAGGAAAGAAAAGGAGAGGTCTCTGTTTAAAGAAAGATGAATGATTGATCTGCCAATTCTCTCACCTTCTCTGCTTATAAATGTTCATTTAGAGCAGTAATTTTAGGAAAGACCAAGGTTACACCACATCATCCTAAGCATTCCCAGTCATGTAAAGTGTCTATAAAAGATGTTCGAGTCTGACACATTTATGAAAAATGCTTTTAAATACATGGGCTACTGCACCATGGGTTGTAGCATCTTCATGACTCAAGAGTATGTGGTGTTCAGTGTGAGTGCGTCAGATCATTAAATCATCTCTGTAATCAGCTAAATTCAGTACTCTCTCACTTCTCAGCCAAGCAGATGTTCTAAACATCTGTTAAACAAGCAATGATTAATCACGTAGCTACTTTATTTTATATGATGGAAGCTGTCTAACTAGAGGTATACCACAGTTTGTTCAGGTTCACTAATCTGATTGGACGAGCGGTGTTCCAAGAGCACTGAAATTTAATATAATATACTGTGACATATCACTGCGTGTTTCACTTCCCCCGTTGCGACATAAAATTTCAGTTCTAGCAATAGTTCATCACACTGAAAATGTTACTAAACTAAACTACAGGCTGTCAGTCAGTCTGTGCGTTACCATGGCAACACGCAACTTTCTATCCAGCTGTGGTTTCTTTAGAAGATTTTTTCTTTGATGGAGTAAAAATAAACAAAATATTTGGACATATTCATCTGAAATGTCAGTTAGTTGGGGACCAAGCAGCGAAGCTGCACAGGCACCCATTCTGTTTCTACATTTTCTTATTATTATTACGCGTCGTCATCTTCCTCTCAATCTTCTTCTTCTGGCTAGGCAGTGTTTAAGGCCATACAACCTTATGGCAAAAAGTCTTGAAATTTGGCACACTGATTGGAGACAGTTCCCCGATTCTTTTCAACAGGTTTCATGTTTGAGTGCTCTAGTGCTCGAGTGCTCTAGCACTACTCTCCTGGGCAAAAAAATTTCCTTTCGGCTTATTCCATCCCCTTATTGTGGTATATACTGACCCCTGTTCAGGGGTCACAGCGGATCGTGTGTCATTCGCGTCATGAATTCGGCGGCGGTTTTCTGCCGGATGCCCCTCCTGACACAACCCTCCAGGCTTGGGACCAGCACCATGAGGTCCCTAATGGCTGGGACTATTCACACTCGCACCGATGGGCAATTTAAAGTAGTCAATTAACCTAATTCACATGTTTTTGGACCATGGAAGGAAACCAGAATCCACACATGCACGGGGAGAACATGCAAACTCCACACAGAAAGGCACCCTGGGTGATCGAGGGATTGAACCCGGGACCTTCTGAACTCTGTTGTGCTAACCACTATACCACTGTGCCGCCCACCCTCAAGACTTCAACATTAAAAGGAAATCAAGGGAAAAGCTGTCCCACACCAATTTACTTTATCCATTTGTTTAATTCTTGCTAATTTTGTGCAAAACAAAAGTGTGTTTTGCCCAATAACTGTTGATGTGTTTGCCTTAAAAAGTATTTCTTGTGTGTGGTTGCATTTTGGGAGATCGGGAGAGAAAGCGGAGACAAAGCCATTTATCCATTACAGTTAATCAAAAATGGAGGCAAACCTGCCAAACAGGAAGTGAGAACACAAGTCAACAATGCTTTGAAGTTTCAAATCCAGACTTGGTATAAGAACTTGAGACCCCATTCTGAGGAAGCACATTTTTTTGTCATTTAACCACCTAAAGTTGCCATGGCAACTCTGCCCTGCTGATATGCCTCATTGCTCCTTGCAGCTATAGTCAATATTAATTTCTTGTTTATAGAACTGCTGTTGTAATTACCTGTGATTACCTATGGCTGAATCAGAGAAGTGTTACAACTTCACAACTTCCACAAGTTTACGACTAAGTGGTCAACAAGTGTTCTACAACTAGATTTTCACTACAACAGCATTCCTGATTAATTAGGTCACAGCAGAGGAGAGATGCAAATTTTTGTGAAGGTATCAATAAAACTTTTTGTTGGGATCTTTTTAAACGTTTGAGTTATGTGTGGTTAACTAGTTATAGAATTTAAAGGATAAATGGAGTTTTAATTTAATTTAAAGTTTTAACTTAAATTATTGCTACTGTTATTTACTACTGCAAATCTTAATTAAAGTTATGTTTAGTGGTTTATGTGGTTGTATGACTTATGAAATCAAATACTGCCTGATGTGTACGACTCACAGAAGTCCAGAAAGGCCCTGCATTATTCCTTTTCTTGTGATCTCAAGATAACCAAGTTGTTCAGTTGATCAAGTAAGTTTTAAGTAAGTTGTCAATCAAAAGTTGTGTCATGACTTCATTTTCTATGTTGAAATGCATTATTGGGCAATCACACTATACATCAGGCAACGCCTTAACAGAAAGTCTCTTTTGAGGTGGTAGAGTTATGACCTTATAGCTTCAAGGTTGTAGGTTTGATCCTGAACTAGGGTGACTGTACTTCTCAAATTTCCACTTTGGGATCGATAAAGTACATCTATCTATCTATCTATCTATCTGTCTAAGCATGGAGATATCCCAGGCGCTCATATTGACTGGCAATGAAACTGACCACCTGTTCATGATCATTATAGTGCTTGCTATGGTATAATTGGAGATTTCCAAGATGCCTTCTCAAGTGACAGACACTAATTTAGAAATGGTCAGGAGCTGAGGCTAGATAGATGAATTAATAGGCATAACTTATTGATCCTCAAGGCCACACGTGGAAAAAATAATTGAACACTATACAGTCACCCAAGCTTAGGATCAAACCCACACCAAAAGGGTTGTAAGGCCATAACCCTACAACTATAGCCTTAAAACACTCCTTGATGTGTAGTATGAATGCGTAATAATGCATTTATGATGCAATAATTTTTAATTAAAAAAATATGTTGAGAAGACAACTTTTGTTATGTGGAGATCATATGGAGAAAAAAAGAAATAATGCATGGCCTTTCTAGACACCCCCGTACTAGAACCCTAAAAAACTTGATGGTGTCTTTTGGGCCATTTTCCTGTTTCAAGATGAAAATGCCACCTGCTTTTCTTGGTTCGATCTGAGCCAGTTAAGATGCTTCTATACTCTTCGGAATTTATTCAGAGGCTGCTGCTGCCAGTTGTCACATCCTCACTAAAAATAAGTAAACCAGTTCCACAGGCAGACCCACACACCCATAGCATTGTGTTTCACAGATAAGACAGGATGCTTTTTTTTATCATAAGCCCCTTTTTCAACACTCTCTGATATAGGTTAATCTTTATCTTTAATTTCATCTTTGTTGCAAAGATCTACTTGTCCCAACTATCTACATGTAAAGCAGTGCTACTAGAAACCTGAGAACTGCAAAATTTCTAAACAGAAATGCGCACAACCCTGAGTGCAAGGAACCCATTGCTTCATCATTAGTCTCATGCAGCATGTGATTTACTGAACACTGGCAGAACAGGATTTGAGTGAAGAATAAGCTCTGCTAAAATAATAAATGTTATAATGCTCAAATTCTTTAAATCACTCAAAATTTTCTGAGATTTACTAATCTGAGTAATTCCATAGATGTTCGTCTATGTATCTGAAATCTTTTTTTATATTTCATATCCATGCTTCCATCTATGTTATTTCATCTCAGGGTGCTACAACTTTCATAACACTTTAAATAAGTGTCTCATTTGCTCAGACCTGATAGGAAATGTCACTTGTGAATTGTATTACAAAGGGTTTGTTATGACCTTCTCCCAAAATGATAAAGAAAATAACAGCTAATATAAAGAGATGAAGTGATTTGTTACTTTCTAAAATGACACACAGAAACTCTCAGGAAACTTAATTATAGTGTCATTTGCAGTCACCACTTATGGACACAATGTGGTCCAGTAATGGTTAACATGTGTAGTGTTGCATGATGTTAAACCATGTAAACTCCCAGAACATGTTGGTGGTAAAGCCACTGGTAGATTTGGTCAATGGATTATGCAGACCAGTAAAACAATAAAAAAATTAATAATAATAATAAATAATGATAATAAAAAAATAATAATAGGTCACCGATCTATCATAGGGCTAACACAGAGATAAACAACCATTCACACTCACTTTCACACCTATGGGCAGTTTAGAGTAGTCAGGTAACCTAATCTCTCTTTGGACTGTGAGAGGAAACCAGAGCACCTCTAGAAACCCTCCCAGGCACAGGAAGAACATGCAAACTCCAAACAGAAAAACCCCAGTCAGCTGTGAAGTTCAAACCCAGAACCTTCTTGCTGTGAGGTGACAATGCTAACCACTGCACGACCGAGCCACCTAGTAGTAGTAGTAGTAGCAGTAGTAATAATAATAATAATCTACAAATATAAAATCTACAACAGTCTGTAGAAAATATGAAAAATAAAAAGTAAAAATAAAATAATCGTAACATACAGTATTAATACAATAATAACTACTAGAGACTACTGGATTTTAAAAACGCGTGTCGTGCTTACTGTTTTTTTCTTAATTGCTTCCCTGGCCTGCTAGGGCAGTTTTCATAAGGTATGTAATATAACATCTGTCAGAATACATAACAGAATAACCCTAGCAATTATTAGCATAAGGATAGCATGTATAAATGATATGAATGTACATGACTGAGAGGTATACCTAAATTTTCATATAACAATAACTGCATAACATTTTATCAATTTTAACAATTTTATCACAGTTTACAAGATTATCATAATATGAGCAATCAACAAACACAGTTGTGACTTACTTTCTGACATGTTTTTCAAACTCATCCAGTAAACGGAATAATGGGGCTTCATTCACCATCCTGAAATAAGGAAGACAGCTGTCTGTCTCTTGCCTTCCAACATGGAACAACCCTTATTTTGGTAATCCAAATGCTGCATAAACCCGATGCTCTCTCAGCTGTTCTAATAAATAAGTAGATGATGGAGCTGAATGTGAGTTTACTCCACTGTAATGAGTTCTCAGTATCCGTCAGAGCTGAGCTGACTGTTGCTGGAGGGACAGAGCATGGCACACACAAGCTCTCAGGAGAATTAATTACAGTGTCGTTTGCAGTCACCACTTGGCTAAGCTGCTCCTCACAATGACACATCCACTGTGGTTACTGAAAAATATGTTTTAAAGCATAGCTTAGGAAACACTGACCCAGCACACCTGTGTTAAGCGTGTGGTAAGACAATTTTTTAGCTCTGGACTGTCCAGATGATGTTTATGTTGTAAATCTACAATTAATATACATAATATAACATAACATAACATGACATAACATAATATAACATGACATAATTGTATAAAGATTAAATCAATATTTTTAAAAATTGGAGAAGGATTAGTTCTAAGTAAAAATAAAACAGAAGAACAAAAAATAATGAATAGCAACAAACAACAGTAAAAATTGTAACATTTTAATATACACTACCAGTCAAAAGTTTGGACACACCTTCTAATTCAATGTTTTTTTCTTTATTTTTATTACTTAAAAGA
>JAQQZX010000023.1:30561870-30573045 GCA_030068355.1 Notoglanidium maculatum | reverse complement strand
GATAATGCCCACAATATCATCAAGCTAAATGGTGGCTACTTTGAAGAATCTAAAATATGAAACATATTTTGTTTGGGGGTTTTTTTGTTTTTTTTTAACACTTTTTTGTTTACTACATAATTCAGTATATGTGTTGCTCCATAGTTTGAGGTATTCAGTATTGTTTTACAATGTAGAAAATGAAAAAAAAGAAAAACCTATGAAAGAGAAAGTGTGTCCAAACTTTTGACTGGTAGTGTATGTTTTAAAACACTGTAAATCTTACTTTTTTTTGAAGGCGTATTGCTTTATTGAAATACCCCAAATGACCTACTTTCTTGCCCTGTTTTCGTTGTGCAACCTGCTTTAACCTGCTTTGTGTTTTATTTGGATCAAAATGGCCCATTTTACATTTTTATACAATTAAATACTTTGTAGGACTCGCAGAACATTATTTCTTCATGGCATGGATTCTGGTTTCATGTTGACAAGATTGCATCACATTATTGCTGCAGATTTGTTCAGCTGAATATTCATGTTGTGAATCTCAGTTGGCTTGGTATTACAGGGCCTGATTTGTGCCAAGAAAACATTCCCCACACCATAACCCAACCACCACCCCCCTGAAGTGATGACAAAAGGCAGGTTGGGTCCATGGGTACCAAATTCTACCATCTGTATGTCAAGCCAGAAATCAATATTGATAAGACAAAGTTATTTCTCCAATCTTCACATGCCCAGGGAGAGCCTGTGCCCACTGTAGCCTCAGTGGAACCCAAAGTGGTCTTCTGCTGTTGTAACCTATCTGCATTTTTTGACTGCTCACTGTGGTGGTAACCAGTAGTTATTTTCTTTAACGTAGCCTTCCTGTAAGCTAATTTTCCAGGCCATTCTCCTCTGACCTCTCTCATCAAAAAGGCATTTCTGACCACAGAACTGACGCTCACTCAATGTTTTTAGTTTTTCATCATTCTGTGTAAACTCTACTGACTGTTCTCACAGAAAAATCCCAGGAAATCAGCAGTTTCTGAAATACTCAAACCGGCCCATCTGGTACCAACAACCATGCCACGGTCAAAGTCACAGAGATCACACGTTTTCCCCCTTATAATGTTTGATGTACAGCTTGAGTTTATGCATTCTGCTGCTGCAACATGATTAGCTGACTACACATAATACATAACTACATAAATAAGCAGGTGTATAGAATAATATTTGTGTCATAGAGAATATTTCACCTATGGCATAAATAATATGTCATATGTCATAGAATAATATTTATGTTCCCTTCTTTTTGACTTAAGAGTAACATTACACATAATATCAAATGTAATAATAAATCATAACATTAAATAAGATTACGGCCATACCACTCTGAGAAAGCCCGATCTCGTCTGATCTGGGTAGCTAAGCAGAGCTGGGCCTGGTTGTACTTGGTTGGGAGACTGCCTGGGAATACCAGGTGCTGTAAGCTTTTAAGTTAGGACTTCATTGGCTTTAGTGGCTGAATTCTTTCAGGACAACATGTTATTCTGGCAACATGGTGGGGTAGTGGTTAGAATTGTCACCTCACAGCAAGAAGGTCCCGGGTTGACCAAGGGCGGACTTCAGTGCGTAATTTGCATGTTCTCCCTGTGCATGCGTGGGTTTCCTCCAGTCCAAAGACATAAAGCTTAGGTGAAATGGCTACTCTAAATTACCCACAGGTGTGAATGTTTGCTCGTCTCTGTGTTGGCCCTGTGATGGATTGGTGACCTCGTCAGTGTGTACCCCACCTTGTGCCCAAAGTCACTTGGAATTGACTCCAGTTTCCCCATGACCCACAATGGATAAGTGGTATAGAAAATGAATGGATGAATAAACATTAAATTAGAAAATAATTGTAATCCATGTCATATTCCATCCAACTCTTATATTCTCTCACGCCTGAGAAGAGAAAAATGTAAAAGTCTGTTTACGTGCACACACACACACACACACACACACACACACACACACACACACACACACATAAAAATGGACTCGGCGAAAAATAGAGAATGTATGAAAAGAAGTTCTTATAATACAAGGAATACAATCAAACATCTAAAAATAGATATAAGAATTACTAAATCTGTACCTACACCAACACTCTGCAACAACCAACAATGCAGCAAACTCGAGAGAAAATGGCTAACTGTCGGGCAGTGAAAATAAGTTAATTGTGCCTGACGACGAACCGCTCGTCATTGATCTGGTGATCATTAAAATGCAAGTACTTCTACTCAGGGTGAAAAAATTGGTATCGTTGCATCCCTAATATATACAGTATTGGAAGTATTGGTACAATTGGTAATAGAGCAAGACCAATTCATTTGTTTTTGCCTTACACTGAGACATTTGGGATTAAGATAAAAAAAAAATAGACAGCTATAGATTAGTATTTCCTGATTTCATTTCCTGATATTTACTTCTAGATGTGTTAAAAAAACCTAGAGCATGGTACTGTTGGTGGCAAACCACCTAAGCTTTTAGGTAAGCAAAAGTATTAGAGCAGATAGTCTTAAAGTAAATAAGGCTTAATATTTGGTTGCATATCCCTTGCTTGCAATAACTGCATCAATCCAGTAAACCACTGACATTACCAACTGTTGCATTCTTTTTATTGTGATGCTTTTCCAGTCAGGTAACACAGCATCTTTCAGTTGATGTTTGTTTTGTGAGGTTTCTCCCTTCAGTACCCTCTTCAGGAGGTAAAATGCCGCTCAATTGGGTTAAGGTATGGTGATTGACATGGCCGGTCTAAGACCTTCCACTTTTTTCCCCTGATGAAGTCCTTTGTTATGTTGGCAGTGTGTTTAGGCTCATTGTCTTTCTGTATGACAAAGTTTCTCCCAATTAGATTTGATGCATTTCTCTGTAAATTGGCAAACAGAATGATTCTGTAGCCCTATGAATTCACTCTGCTGCTACCATCATGAGTTACATCATCAATAAAGATCAGTGAACCTGTTCCAGAAGCAGTCATGCAAGCCATGACACTACCTCCACCATGCTTGACGGATGAGGTTGTTGGTGATTCACTGTTGTTTTTGGGTTTTTACTCATAGCTCTCACAATATTTCTGTCATCAACTGCTGTTGTTTTTTTGGCCGGCCTGTTTGATGTGTAGTTGTTAGTACACCAATGGTTTCTTTCTTTTTCAGGACATTACAAATTGTTGTATTGGCTATGCCTAGTGTTTGTGGAATGTAAATTTTCTTGTGTAATTTACCCTCTTTTTTCAACTTCAAAAAAATAGCTTGTTTTCTCTTATAGACAGCTCGTTGCTCTTCATGTTGGTTTATCCTTTTTAACAACAAATGTAGTCTTCATAGGTGAAACCCTGGGCTCAAGTCAAGAGCAGACATTCAGAGCAATTAATTGTTTAAACAGTAAATCTAACAGGGCATACCAGGGCAACAAGAAACCTGTCAGTCATATGTTCCAATATTTTTGATCAATTGAAAAATGATTGGGTTCAACAAAAGTGGAATGTTCTATGTTGTTTAACACACCTAGATGTAGCTATCAAGAGATGAAAGCTGAATTTCTGATCTATCGTCTAATATTCACTTTTTTTTATCTCAAAGTCAATTGTTTGCAGTCTATTGAAAAAGACAAAAACAAAAGAATTGTCCTTGCTCTTACAATACTTTTGAAGGGCACTATAGGTAAGGTGGCTAGGCATCCAGAAACTATTGTCCATATAGTGTATAATAAGCATACTGATCTGCACACCCAACATGAGCAACAGGAAATCTCAATAGAGGAAAATTCACTAGTGCCATGGCAACACTGATGTACACCACATCAAGCAGCATTTGTAGAAAATCGTTAACATTTGTACAATAGAGCTTTTAGTCACAAACAGGTTTATTGTTTATGTTTTATATATATATAAAATCATGTGATCTGTAACACAAACTCCAATCATCAGTTTCATCACTTCAAGCTGGGCTAGTGGGAAAGACCAGGAGGTGTGTGCACTGGTAGCAGCACAGCATGGGTAGCTTGCTATCATGGTGATTACAGTCCTGCTTACGCATGCGTTCACAGCATGCTTCTGAATGCATGTGTGTAGAAAGTATGAGAGCGAGAGCATTGCTATGTGTATTAGTCAGCCAAGGCAATTACCACCCCAGCACATTAAATGATCACTGTAGATGTAAGTGGTGCTGTGGCCCACCGGATGTGCCAAAAATGGCCTGCTGTAACAACCTCCCTTCCACAACGAAGGCCAAGTCAGAGATCTGTGCCCTTGTGAATAGCTGTAGGACCTCACAGCTGCCTCACTGAGGTGAATAAGCCGCATCTGCTTCCACTAGTTTCTCTTGCATTTGTTTTCTCCATCGAATTCGCCATGAATTAATCGTAACCTGACTCTGTATCAGCATCACCTTTACTCTGAATCCAACTCACTGTACACTAAACATCAACCGCCCTAATTCTGAATCTTCTGGCTCTGAATCTTTTCTTCTGAATCTGAAGAAAAATCATAATAGGATCCATAACAGACCATAAAGACTTACTGACATACTGTCAGAAATACAGTATATAATATACTGTAACTCTTTTAATACACAGTTCATCCATTTCAAGAACCAAAACGTGTTACCGTAACATGAAATAAACCTGTTGAAAATTGAAAATCCATTGTAATTGATTACTACCTGAGGTGTGTTATCCACAGGTATCCCAGGAGATCTGACCTAAACATCCTGTACACAACATGGAAGTTCAACTGCAACTCAACAGACAGGGGTCACAATATTGCATCTTTTTACCAACAAAGTTTAATATTTACGTACTGCAGGTAAAACACTCCCTATACTGTGCTGACAGTTGGAGAACACAAAGTCTTGGCACTATAGTTCCAAAAGCATGTGTACTCACGCAGGTTATTTCCTGTTGTCCTGCCCTGCAGGTTCTCATAGGGTTGCCCATGTACAGCCAGGCTCTCCTCGCGTTCCTCTCCACCTGTCTGCCGCATCACTTGTGCCAGCGCTCTGCAGAAACACACACTTCATTATAGTAGATCTCAAAACTATTAGAGTAGAAGTACTGTGCTGCTTTCTTGATGTATTTTACTGCCATGTAAGTCTCACGCCAAGACTAACAGACACACTGCCAGGAAGTAGGGACTGTATGCTCATGCGGATGCCAACATGTTCAAAAGGAAAAACCATGTAAGATGTGTATTACTTTTGAGTTCATGCTTTAAAACGGATGTGAGAAATCTGGGTGTCTGAAAATAATTGACCTGATGTGATCTAAATAGATTTGTATAGGTAAAGCCTAGAAAACCTGAAGATAATGATTACTAGTTTAGTGCCATGACAGACAAATTGTGATAGTGGAGTAATTAGAAACAGGGTTTTAAATGCATCCAAGTGTATTTATATTAAAACCGTAGTTGTAAAAACTCCATAGAGCTAAATATATTAAACAAAATCAAACCAAACCTTAACTTTTAAGCTAGAGTAAAGGCACTTTCACATTTCACTCTGTCACTCTTATTCCTTATTTTTTCCACATACTTTCAAACACATTTCATTTACCGTTAAGATCATTTGCTGATAGCATTTACACAGTGCATTCACTGTTAAGTGTGACAGCAAATATGCTACATCAGGGATCTTCAGTCTTATCCTGAAAGGGCTGGTGTGGCTGCAGGCTTTAACTACAACCAAGCAAATTTCAGTTGTTCAATTAGTTAATCTTCAATCAGCTATCAAGTGTGTCTCTAGTTTGGCTGTAATGAAAGCCAGTGGCCACACCGGACCTTAGCAGATAAAATGGAAGACCCATGCAATATATATTACCATTACCTGTTTACATCTCAAGTCATGATCTATCTGAGGGTCAAACTCTCATCTATTGTCTGATTGTTAAGAATTATGAGTCTAGTGTGCATAGTGAGTAGTTATATTAGGCTATATTATTCATTTATATTAGTGTGGATAGTGGTTAGGCGCATTGAGCTATATAGGTTCACTTGCATGTTCATGCTATTTATCTATGTATAATCTATCTATCCAGGTGATAGTGTCAAGTCTTCCCTCGGGTCACCCACCTAGACATGTTTTCTCTGTGAGGTCGGTGCGCCTTTTCAAGCCCGAGTTTGGTGAAAATTCCCACCAGAGCCATGATGGCGACCACTCCGCATATGATGTACACGATTAAATTGGTTTTATCCCTTGTGGGGTCGTGCGCCGGGTCGTTCTTCTTGGACGGAGGTCTGCCCGTCATTGACCACGGCGGTGTGCCGTAGTTACTGCAAGCGAGCTGGTCCAAGCGCGACTCCTTGAACTCACAGCAGAAGCGGAAGCCGCACGTGCCGCAGCAGTACAGGTAGCTGCCCGTGCGGCACACGAACGGCGGGTCCCACTGGCCCATCACGTCGTAGTAGCCACGGCATTTATCCTCTGTGTGCGGAGGCTCCGGGAGACCGCTCTCGCCGTCTCGAGACTCGTTGGAGCCAGACACGGCCACCGAACCGACTTGTCTAGCGCTCTCACCAGCTACGTCGCACGCCACAACTTTCACGAGAAAGTAGGCGAGCAGCAGCTCTGTGCTTCTCATCCTGCGCGCGCTCTTCCGCTTTGTTTTTTGTTGCCCGCTTCCACTCTGGAACGCAAAAGAATCGAAGCACGCGCAATCATAAAGTGGCGAGAAGCTCGTTTTCCGCGACCGCGTCGCCGCCGTCCGTGTTTCCGCTCATGTTTGACGGACGCGTTCCTGGCGCAACAGTCGGTTGTCGGAGAAGCACGAGCAACTTAACGGTGTCTCCGTCGTACTTGTGTCGTTGCACGCCGCCACCGAAACATACAACACAAATAAAAAAAAAATAAAATAAATAAAAAAAACAAAGGAGAGAGTGAGAGGCGCCCTTGCGCCCTACAAATATCCTCCTTTAACTACGAAAGTATACATCACTTCGCATGCATCATTGTATGCCTGTGTGTGTGTGTGTGTGTGTGTGTGACAGAGAGAGAGTGAGTGAGTGCTCCTCTGGCAGCGCGCGCGCGAACGCTGAACAGGATCAAGTGCGTAATGAGAGAGGAGGAGAGAGACGCTCGAGTGTGGGAAGGTGCGAGCGAGCAAAGTGAGAAAAAAGTAGGTCCCTACAGAACCATATCTATGGGCCTACTAGAAACTGATGACGCTTGCTGAGTGATAACAAGACAGATGCCGCATCCAAACCTGCGTACTAGCGCTCAGGCCCAGGTTCTCAGAAGGATCGTGAAGTTAAATGTGAAATGTGACGCTCGTGCTACAATTTAACGATGATCTGATGTGTGGCGTTGCTTTTAGTAAATTCTAGCCTGTGATGTAAAACAGCACGCTACGCGTATCTGGTTGTGCCAGATGTCCTGAGTATAACTAGCCTGGTAACCTCATTAGTGACGCATGAGTTACGATGAGTGATCAGCTTGTCTTACGTTCTTAAATCAAGCTTTATTGAATGAGCTCAACGCTTCTTACAGGCATCAGCATTTTTCAAAACAGGGTGTCTCTAAAGTCTCTATAGTACATAGGGGAAAGTACCACATGTTAGCAAAATGTCTTCCAAAATTTCCCATTCATGGTTTTTTTTTCTAGATAGCCTTAAAATGCCTTTGATCAAAGAAGAATGTATTGAAATCATTCTCATGGCTACAGCACAAAGATCATTTAAAGGAATGCATTCACAGTGCAATTACATGCATAACACCAGATGTGTTTGTTAACACGAGTTCATCATGAGTGGGAGATAACTCTGTGTGTTTACAAAGAAATGGCAAGCATGTAGAGGAGGTTTTGTAAATAAAGATACATTTTGCTAAAATAAATAAATAAAATAAAATATAATATCCCCCTATGTATGGAGACTTGGGACACTGTACTACTACAATTAACTGAGTTGGTCAAAAAACAGACATAACTGAACAAATAAAGGCATGGATATCTACATAGAGTATTTACAAATAATTATACAATATTTACATATATTTTTAAAAGGGTCCAATCATGTTTATTACTTGTCTTTCTTCCTATCGTCCTTAATGTTTTCAGTAACTAATAACCTTTTTAAAAACCAGTCTCAGCAGGGACATGTAGCCCATATCACCCTATCTAAATATAATGTAGTTGGTTCATGCAATTTGTCATAAATCCTTGCTGGAATTGGCGCAACATAAGAAGACATGACTGGTCTAATAGGCTGTTATATTACTGAGACAGAATACATCAGTGTTTTCTTGGACAATGACAAATATCTGTATCTCTTTTCATTTTTTGTCATTTTTGAACTGTCCTAAAGTCAACAACAGACTGAATTGTGTCGTATTATTTATAGGGTTAGCATGCTGTTTTGGAAGTTATGAAGGGGCTATCCTGTCTAACACTTAATGTCTCAGTGGAAGGCAATTCCACTCAAATTTAGATTACTGAACTGACTTTAACTTTGTGTTGTTTTTTTTTGTTAGTTTGCTTTTTTTGTTAGGTTTTTATCAGTTCAGGCCCCAAAACCTGGGCTACCAAAATATGTTGGTGCCAACTGTTATAAACAGCTCATATCTGCAATGACCTGTGAATAAAGACACCTTATTTAAGTCCCTAATCAACTTCATATTTGGAAAGTCAAGATTCCAAACAGCTGATGGATAATATGATACAGTAAGCTGTTAATGCTGTTTTACTTACAATTATTAAATAGTTATACAAAAAACAGTTTTTCACCAAAATGGAAATATATTGTTTTTTAACCAGGAGCATTGTCCAACACATCAAATCAAAATGTTTTTAGAATATCCGTGTTAAATCAAGATTTAGGCCGATGTTGGAACCATTGACATAAATCATAATGTCATATGATCTGGAGGATACTGGATGTAAATGCAGAATTTCTTTAATAAGTTCAAACATGCAATGAGGCAATAACACATACAACACAAATCAAGAGCATGAGCTAGAGCAAAATGAGAGCACAATAAACCAGAACTTAAATAGTGTGTCCATCAGAGCTCTAACAAGGTTGGGGTGTGTGTGAACGTGATCATGTGGCTGAGTGCACTGGCTGATGGAAGTGTAGTCTGGAATTGAGAGTCCAGAAGCACTGTTGCTGACATGAGAGGGCCCTCCCTCTAAGGTGCGGTCCCGAGCCACTGGTATGCGCCCTACTCCCTGCTCTCTTTGCCTTGCCCTTTTCTTGTGTTTATTTGACGTTACTGACTGACCAGCAATGGGCAAACCAACATTTTGGTTAGTTTACCATTGAGAAGGTATGACTAATGACTAATGTAGTCAATATATTGAATACTAAAGGCAGTATATATTGAAAGTAAAATGTATTTGCTATTTTGTTTACTGAGGTACAACATTCTTTTTAAATTGGGTCAGGTAATGCTCCTGTTTTTACCTATACATTTTTTACATTTTAAAAGCATCTCTCCAACCTTCCACCTCTTTAGCACCAATCTGCAACAGGTGAGCATGGAGGATTAGGACCACCTAACTCTTTCCACACAAATATACATATTATTTTGAGATGTAGATCTGGGTTACACAAAAATATTTTTGGTCAGTGAAAATGAAATTTTTCAAAATGACCCTACAAGGTGCAGGAGAAATATTAAAACTCTCTTTTTACTGTTTTCATGTGGACAGAAAATGTTTTAGACAATGCTGATGCCACAGCATGAACCTGTGCATGCCCATTGCTGTTTTCTGTATGTTATGAATGTTTATCATGGTTGCTGACCAGTTACTTTAAAGTCTGATATTTCCCATTTGATAATGTTTGTAATTTAAGTTCACTATTTTTTAATTACACACTCATGTAGAGGCCTTGAATCCACTGCACTACTCCAGCTACACGGCAAATAAAGATTTTGGATAACACCCAAGTGTAAGATTAAACAGTAGTTCCACCTTATCTTCAGGCCAACATGAATGCTCATGTTTGACGTTTTTCAAATAAAATTTTTTCCCCCAGCCGTGACTCTGACCCACATAAAGCAGTACCTGAAGATGAATCAATGAATGAGCTCTTGACCATGTTGGAGGGATTTTCTTTGCATTTCTCTCTTTTCGCCAGTCAATATGCATGCTCATAACATTGTTTGACATTTTGAACAGTTTAAAGGTCAAGTCACTTTATTGTCTTGTTCACTGAAGTACAGTGAAATTCTCACTTGCATGTCGTTCCTCAAGACTACACACAACAACACAGACGGTATATCTGTATAAAATCTATCTTTACATTCACAGCTCCAGATAGTATGGCTATCCATCTAATACAACCTCCACCTAATTAGCATGACTTGCTCAGGTGAGTGCTTTCAAGATATTTTTGCACTTTTGTCAGGGCAAAAGATTTTTTTAATCGGAGGTGTATAAATTACATTTTCCAAAACTATTTGTATACATATGGCCTGAGACACCCTTAAGTATATCTATACAGTATATCTATGGAGACACCTCATTATGATAGTCTTGAGCAATGGGAGATCTTTCTCATTACCTATTTTCTAAATAAATTTAGTCTGTATTTGATTTTGTGTTACTTTTAGTTCTTTAATTTTGTTAGTTATTAGTTGGTAGTGTTTGTATACGTCATAGCCTTAGATAATTAATATATTTGTAATGTTTTTCAATGATCACAGAAAACTAGTTTTGTCAGTGGTTGTTTCTCCAACTGCAGAGATAGAACACAAGCCCACGTTCTAACAGCGCTGGCTTTTGCCTTTCAAACGTGATCCATGTCTGCCAAGCACAAATCAATTGCAGCACCTAGTTACGTGTATATGGGTCATGTTTTCCTTGGGTAAATCCGTTGCATGCTTGTTTCAGCAATGGGACTCAAATTGGTCCAGAACAACAACAAAAAATCATCAGAGCTCAGATTTGAATACTATAACCTACCAAATCAATAAAAATGTTCCTATAACATTAAGAATTAATTCTTTTATTTTAAATAAATTATTTTATCTTAATTAACATTAAGAATTAATTCACTTACATCATTCAATTCTATAGTTATTTATCAGTGCTTTCAATAGCTGAATTTGATGTGTTATCGGAGGACTAAAAAAAAAAAACATGACAGCCAAACCAGGGGGCGGCACGGTGGTGCAGTGGTTAGCATTGTCGCCTCACAGCAAGAAGGTCCTGGGTTCGATCCCCGGGTCACCC
>JAQQZX010000023.1:30530770-30541676 GCA_030068355.1 Notoglanidium maculatum | reverse complement strand
ATTATCTATACCGCTTTATCCATCTGGGTTGCGGGGAAGCTGGAGCCAATCCCAGCATCTTCGGGCGAGAGGCGGGGCCTGGGCAGGTCGCCAGTCCACCACAAGGCCAACCCAGACAACCCAGTCCAACACAGACAAACAACCACACAAGCTCACATTCACACCTATGGGCAATTTAGAGTAGCCAGATGACCTAATCTGCTTGTCTTTGGACTGTGGGAGGAAACTGGAGCACCCGGAGGAAACCCGCACATGCACGGGGAGAACATGCAAACTCCGCACAGAAAGGCACCCTGGGTGACCTGGGGGATCGAACCCAGGACCTTCTTGCTGTGAGTCGACAGTGCTAACCACTTCATGAAACTTATCAGTCAGAATTTAGACCTCACCATAGCTCAGAGACAGCACAAGTTAAAGTGGTAAATGACTTATTACTGGCCTCAGAGTTGTGTCTCCTTGCTTGTGTTACTTGACCAAAAGCAGCTTTTGATAACATTGATCATACTATTCTCCTTGATAGATTAGAAAAGGTTGTGGGAGTCAATGGAATAGCCCTCTCCTGGTTCAGGTCTTATTTGACTGATCGTTATCAGTTTGTTGATATAAATGGTGACTCCTCTACATATAGTAAGGTGAAGTTTGGTGTTCCACAAGGTTCTGTTTTAGGCCCACTGCTTTCTCTTTATCTTACCTCTCGGTAATATTATTCATAAACACAGTATTAGCTTCCACTGCTATGCTGATGACACACAGATGTATGTTTCAGAAAAGCCAGATGAGAGACACCAGCTTAATAAAATTGAGGACTCTGTAAAGGACATTAGACAGTAGATGCTTAATAATGTCGTTCTACATAATTCTGGTAAGACAGAAGTACTAGTTGAGGATGGCACCATATGAACTGCGTCAACATACACCTAGAACTGTGAAGATGGCATTGGACTGCTGTTGACAAGAGCGGTTCTGCTACAATGGCATAGGACGTAGGAATTACCACGAACAGTCTTGCACTCAAAACTTGACCCTATAACAGAAGTGTGTTAGCTGTAATCGCACTATTCAGTGCAACCCAAATGAGGATGGGTTCCCTTTTGAGTCTGGTTCCTCTAAAGATTTCTTCCTCTTGTTGTCTCAGGGAGTTTTTCCTTGCCACCGTCGCCACAGGTTTGCTCATTAGGAAGATATACAGATAAATTTATAGATTCATAAGTTTATATTCAGAATCTATGTACTTCTGTGAAGCTGCTTTGTGACAATGTCTGTTGTTAAAAGTGCTATACAAATAAAATTGAATTGAATTTTAGAAATATTTTTAATCTTGTATGCTCATTGCATATTTAAACATAATACTTAAATTGATAAACATAATATTTAAATTTATTCTCCATCATTATGAAAAAAAAAGTTAAAGAAAATGTGATCTGAACTTTCTGAAAGGTATCAAACCCAAAACCTGAGGTAAATCTGATAAAATATTAATGTAATATAATAGTTAGTTCAAGACCACGATTGGACATAGGGTGTTCCAAAAACATGGGTGGGGTGACAAGTGAGTTACAGAATAATCTTCTTTAAATCAACACCAACACAGCAGAACAGAATGCACTCAACTTTACTCTCGACTGTCAGCAGCAAAACAAACTAGGAGAGTCACACTCACAGCCGTCTCCTGTTAAACAATGACAGGCAGGAACCAAAGTTACTCTCAGACGAGTGGGTTGTAAATAAGTAACTTAAAAGTTACACATACTGTATAAATATACATAAAGTGCTATAACTGATAAAAAAAAACAATGAATTATACAATAAACTGAATTCTGCAAAGTCCTCAAGTAATAGTGCACAATTTAATAAGCAGCATAAATAGGTTGTAAAATAACCCAAAAATGTAATGTGTACAATAACAAAGATTTAATTAATGTAACATCACTTGTGCATTACACTGTTTGTATCAATCTGCTTGTCTGTATTCACTACATAAAAAGGGGAATCTAGTTAAAAGGCAAATGAATGAAAAACTGACCATGTCAACTAACATAGCAATCTACACTGTCAAGAACACAATCACAGAAGCAAAATACAAGAATACATAAACCTGGCATATCCGAGTTAAGCTATAAACAAAACTGATCAACACACCTCACTGATCACAATAGAGATTGCTAAATGAGGGATGTTCTTGAAAGACATCTTCCATAGTTGTCGTGTAGCCGTCCACCTGGTTAGCATCACTTCAGGTTAAGTCTTCATTCACTGCTTTGCTAGAGCACAAACCTATGCCGTACAGCCTTGACTGCCTTCTTATTGTCACTCGGTGAATGGTTAATACCGTACATTTTTACATTTTTGTTCTAAGCATTAGGAAAGGCTTATAATGGGAATTTGAAGGTGCACTTAAGTCATGGAAATCATGACACCTGTTTAATTATAACAGTAACAAATGATCTGTAAACCTTTCTGTAAACAGTGTGACCAAGCTATTCATGCTGATAAAAGGCATTTAGGTATGCTGTGAGAAATTATATTACATCCTGTTTCCCCAAACAATACTCTTCTGTCTTTCATAATCTATTTTTTGTGCTTAACTTTGTCTATGCTTGCAAGTATACTTCTACATTAGTCTCCTAGGGTAACACTATGCATTCAGATGTAATGGAATATAAATACATTATATGGACTGAACAGATAATCCAGTCTAATACTAGGTGGCCAAAAGTATGTGGACACCTGACCATTACAGCTGTATCTACTCCTTCATCCAACTATTACCACACAACTATATAGAATGTCTTTGTATGCTGTAGCATTACAATTTCCCTTCACTGGAATTAAGAGACCCATACCTGTTCCAGCATGACAATACCCCTGTGCACAAAGCCAGCTCCATGAAGACATGGTGTGTTAAGGTTGGAGTGGAAGAACTCGAGTGTCCTGCACAGAGCCATGACCTCAACCCCACTGAACACCTTTGGGATGAACTGGAACCGGAGCCGCCTCACCCAACATCAGAGCCTGACCTCACTAATGCTCTTGTATCTGAATGAACACAAATCCCCACAGCCATGCTCTAACATTTTCCCTTCAACAGTTTACAACAGATCACGCCATTGTGGTACTCTTACTGTGCATTTAATCATCACATCAGCAGTTCAGTGCAATTCATACCACATGTTCTTGCTCATAGAAACATATGACTAACTCACCACAGAGTCAAACTTACATTAAAACTTATTAGATATGTCTTTCTGATGTGTACTTGCATATGCATTAAATAATACATAAAATAAAAATACCAGCTCCCATTTTATTTTGGTGATAATATGTTTGGAACTAGCAGGTTTCGGTTCCCCAAGACCCCTGTAATTTGACTGTAATCTCTGTCAGTTTTTGTAAACTGACTGTAATCTCTGTCAGCTTTTATAATCTATCCACCATTTACAATAGTCTAGCACTTATCTCTGTGTGTCTGATTAATAAACTTATAGTGTGATTTAGAATCTGGGTCAGTCAGTGAGTCAGTCAGTCACAGAGATAAGTGTTTGTTTTTTCATAATACCCATTATAATGTAAATAGTGTAGTTTACAGGTAAAATTCATAATCTAAATTGATTTAATTGCTTTTTAAATACTGAATCAGGGTCTATTAAAACAGATTTTTGATTTAATTGCATCAGAAGAATAGTAAACCTTCTCAAATGTCATAAAGGACAAATTATAATGCTGCTTGAAAATGTGGCTTAGCCACAGGGAGGCATGAATTAATTAATTTTTTTCTGAGTCTCTGCCTCTGTAAATACATATACAGAGTTACTGCATTGCAACACACAAATGAGAATAATTAATCACTGTTACCATCAGCTACTGATAAAATTAGGTTCACATCTGTCTGTCTTCATTGTAATGTGAGGTACACGTACACTTTCAGTCAGACTGACTTTAATAAGACCTTGTTTTGATGTTAATCTGGGGCTCAGATAATGCTGTCATTTTAGTATCTGTTCAGCTCATCACAATCAGTTTTTTGTTGTCATCTTGTTTCTCTTTGACATTTTTGCTGAGATCCTAAAAAAGCTATATGCTTTGTATTTAGAGTGAGAGAGTGCTGAAATTACATCAAGTGATTGTCTTCAATCTTTGACTGTCTTAATCTTTAATTAAGACACAATGCCGCCTTGCTAATTATGTTTAGCTGTCACACAAATAAATCACACGCTGCTTTTATTCCAAGTTAAACACCAATGCCTTGTTACAGTAAAAAAAAAAAAAAAAAAAAGAAGAGCAAGACTGTAGTTAGGCACTAACTGGGTCATTCTACAGCTTTCTAATACAGGTTTGTATGTCTTGCCAGGGTCATACAACTAATTAGTGCTCCATCCTTCTTCTTGTATTGTTAATTCTTTAATGACTACTTATTGTAAATCCTTTGTTATTCAGCCAGTCAGTTGTAAGTGCCATAATTCCATAGTCTTTCCACCTTTACACCTTGTTTGTGCATATTGATGTTTTTCTCAGCTGAAGGCAAAACGATCAGCTAGCTCAAAGGATGCTGGATGTCCTACCGTCCGCCAGCAGCTGCCACTTTCATCACTTAGTTTTCAGTGCCAGAACTTAAGGCAATGGTTCTGAAAGACTCGAGCACTAATCCGGCCTCATCCTGGGGCAGCACATCAGGTGTCAATCAGGGATTTAGCTCATCGCTTTTATTTTTCCCCTTTCTGTTTTTCTTTTAGTCATTTTTAAAGTTTCTTCTACAAAAAATACTAGAAAAAAAGCCCTGTAAAATTGTCAAAATACAAACATCAGGAGTGACAGTGTCAGGTATCTCAGCAGACGAGGACACAATAGCAGATCCGATACCTTATCAGGCAGAAGTACAGATAAACAGCGAGACAATATCGTGGTCAGAAACAGGCAGAGGTCAAACGATCGAGCAAACAATACAAAACAGGGCAGGCAAAGTCGTAAACGGGATAGGCAGGCAAAGGTCATAAACAGATATTCAACAATACAAGTAAACGCTTGGCAGATAGGAAAACTATTGCTTCGCGGAGAAACAACGTGAGAGTGAGTGTATAAATAGTCTGTGATGCGGGTGTGGTGAAGATTGGTTGCAGCTGCACCCAATCAGTACTCCGGGGAAGGAGTCCTAGTGCCCGAGTGTTCTTGGGTGTCGGAGGCAGGCATGACAGACAGTAGATAACCACTAACTTCCAGATATTTTCTGTTTAGAAAGCTGACAGAGATACACCAAAAATATAAATGACTAACAAAAAAAAAACAAGTGAAACTCTTAACAAGTGAAAATAGTAAAATGTATCTATTTTCTATTGCAGTAAGCACATTGCAAGATTTTTAAACCTTTTTCTACATTTGGTTTTTATAAACTAATCTCAAGCTTGAAATAGTCTTGTTTCATTAGCAGATGATCTTTCTAATTTCAAACATTTATTTCTAGACAAAAGGTAAATTATCTGCCAATATTCGTACACATATTAAAACAAGAAGTGGGTGTGGTCTTAAAACCTTAAGTTGTTTTTTTTTTGAGGCTCCGAAAATACTGAAAAAATAGTTTTTCTAAAGAAAATCTACAAATTATAACACTATAGCTTTATAGCTTCTACATATCCTAACTTCAAAGCAGTGATGCACTTCCCATGTCAAGAAATGTTATTTAGGTTTCATTTGGCAACAACAACCATCTACTAAGATTTTTGTATAATGTCCACATGTTTCAAATATATACAGCAAATCAAAAATGAGCAGCACTGAAAACAGATCAATTCCTCTACCATTTTCTGTGAAAATTTTTTTATCTCTTTATGCCATTTTTAGTTGCATTTGGGCAGGCACTTTTCCTAAAACCTGGCAACTCCTGAAAAGGATTTAGCTTGCCTCATTTGGACAAAGCAAGCAACATTGTGACGATCATGTTTCTCTAGTGATTAACAAAATACGTCTCATTCTGATTATTGAGACGATAATGAAGATGCAGATGAACACTAACAATCTCCTCAATCACTGACCCAGTTTGTGCATTTGTGACACCGTGTCAGACCCAGTGGTGAGCAGCACAGAGCATCCATAGTCAGTGAGCCTGTTTCTTGTTCACACTGTACAACTTCCAGTACAACTCCAACAAGCGCAAACTTGAAATTTTACCTTGTGTGAAACCTGTGTAGAAGTTTAAGCAGAAGAATGCTACTCATTTTCAGCCAATGGTAGTGAGCACCATCTTTATGAGGAAGATACCAGCAGACTGTATATGCTAATCAGGAAAGATGGACAGGTCACTGGCACCAACCTAAACTCCCTGGAAAAGGTTGTTCAGGAGAGGAGTCTTATCATGTTGCTCAACATGAACAAGGTCTCCAACACCCTCCGTAACTGTCCAGTCAATGATCAGAGCATTTTTAAGTCCAGATTGATCCACAGTGCAGCAAGGAGAGACTACTTACAAATTAGGGTTTCTTGTGTTGTCTAGGTTTTTAGGACAATGTACAACCCATGTCACACCTTTATCTCCACTGTAGTTATTTATTTACACATATACGTATTTCATTCACTTTTGTTGTATTGCTGCTATTGGCAGAAGCTTTCTTTGAAATGACATTTTGTCTTACAGTTGAGTATGATCACTGGCCACTCCACAGCTACATCATTTTACTTATTACATGCTTACAGCATTTATGTGGTATTTGTTACTCTGTGTCCTTGTAAGTTGTGTTTTGGCGCGTTCTTATAATTTGCTGTGTCATATTGGCTGCTGTGACAAAGTTTCCCTCAGAGATGAATAACGTATGCCAGAAGATAGAGCTAGATTCATGGCTGACACACAGCAGGGCAAAAGAGGCAATTGTAAGCTAATGAGGCAAGGCTGGTGGATAATTAAGCCATTAGTTGTCCTTTCATATTGTGGTAAAATTTTAGTGGCCCAGGCACAACATGTTTTAACCTTGTCTGAACATTGACCCAAACAGGAAAATTACAGCTCTAGTCAGCATTACTGGCACTCTAACTTTATTGAAAGTTAATATACAATATATTGTCTACATACATTCATTTGCTTGATGTAGAGAAGCACATGATCAAACAATACCATTAAAAAAGGCAACATGTTGTAGTCATAGAAAAATTGGAAAGCTGATAATTATTGGCACTATTGAGCAATTCAAATGAACTAGAATAGAGAGACTAGACTCATGGAATTATGCTCACCTGTGATGAAATGCAATTACTCACATGGCTTAAATTAAGCAATATGATGACTTTACTGCTTAAAAGGTTTATTCTTATTCCCTGTTAATTTTTGACAATGATGAAGACAAGTGAGTTTATTATAATATTATATTATATAAATATTATAATATTATATAATATTAAATATTATCATCATCAAACATCCCACACACCTTGGTATCTCTTTTCACAGTTCACAATGTAATTAAGCTTACAGCTCATAGAACTGTCAAGAACCTTAGAGAGTGGGTTGGGAAGATAACCATTGACCAAAAAAACATCTGCAGAAACCAGGGTGAGCTACTGAAACAACACCATGTGTAATATACAAATAGCTTAAAGCTGATCTGGATTGACAGTTTCAACTCCATCCGTAGGCCATACTCTAAACTAAGCATTGCATCATGGGCGAAGACCAAGAAAAACCCTACTATTAAAAAAGAAACATAAAAAGGCATAGCTAATTTTTTCCCAAACAAGTATCTAGAAAACCCACTGTTCCTATGGGGAAATGTTCTGTGGACTGATGAAACCAAGCTATAGCTCTTTGCCAATGCAAATAAGCCATTTGTTTGTAGGAGACAAAATGAAGCCTATAAAGAAAAGAACACCGTACCTAGCATTGAATATGGTGGAAGCTCAATATTGCTGTGGGGCTGCTTTGATGCCTCTGGTACTGGAGTCCTTAAGCATATTGAAGGGCCCATGAAATCAGAGGATTGCCAGGGCATTTTAGGCAAGGCAAGGCAAGTTTATTTATATAGCACATTTCATACAATGGGGTCATTGAAAGTGCTTTACAAGAGAGAAAATACATAATTAAAGCAATAGATTTAATAAGATTAAAACATAGATTTAAAGAGAGAACATTAACCATGAATAAAACAGAAAAAAATAAAGTCCAGTTAAACAAAATTAAAATAAAATAAGAGGGGTATACACTTCCCAGTGTCTAAGGCAGAAATCATGGGTCCTCTACCATAACAATGAACCTATACAGATGTCCTAAAGCACAACGGAATGGTTAAGGAGGAGAAAATGATCTAGCAATGAGTCTTGATTTCAATCCAACTGAAAAGAGTCAAAAACAAACTGTAATTGAGGAGTGGGAGAAACTACCAACAGAAAGGTGCAAGAAGCTTATAGATGATTACAAGAAACATTTGAGCCTGGTGTTCTTGCCAAGGTCTGTGCAATTAAGTATTAGGAAAGGATGCCTTTAATATTGCCCAGACAATGCATATTTTTTTCTTATGTGAAAAATTACATGTAAATTGAAAATCTTATCATTTTTTGATTAACTTTAGACATCCTACTAAATATTCTGATAATCGAAAGTTGCAAAATTTCCAAGTATTTCTGAAAATATTATACAGAATATAACAAATGCATGCATGCCTTATTCTCTCAGACTGTATTGAGATATAAAACCAGGCTGGCCATGATCCTAATATTCTTTTAAAGGTGAAACTAGTTCTAAAAACAAAATAAAAGCAGCTAAATAAACATTTCTGCAAATATTATGATGGGCCAATTTGAACCACACCAATACAGAGAGAACATGTACAGACAGCTGGGAAATCAGGAGCTGTGAGATAGCGATGCTACCTGCTGCACCAACAAACAATTGCTCATGCTCATTTCAGAGCTGAAGAACAAACTTTTTTTGCTATAACAAATTTATCACTCATCTGCACACAGCTAAATACAACCAGCTAAACTTCTCATAATCCCTTAATCTTGTTGACACAATAATATTGTGCTCGTATGAGAACTTTTCAGTGTAATGAAGAATGACCAACAGAGACCACAGTGGGGTCTACACAATTAAATAAAACAGTGTTATTAAATAAAATGTTATGCATATTCATATGCAAGTCTTTTTTAAAGACATTTTCGTGTTCTCAGGAGTGAGAACAAGAACAATAACAATATTAAGACTGTGAGTTGGAAAGATGGTACAAGTTGGTTTTGAATATGAGATTGACAGGGTTTAGAAGTACAGTTGAAAATTTTATTGTAATTTCTGAAAAATGAACAAAAGTGGATATGGATACGAGTCTCACACAGGTGAGAAAACACGGATGGCACCAAAAAGAAGAACAAGAAAGAAACATAAAAAAAAAAAATACTAATAAACAACATTAGGCGGAACTACCCAAAAATATAGAGTTGCACAACCCCCTAACCTAATGTGTCCAGACATTCAATGGACCCCAAATAAAGATGTGTAGATGTATGCACAACATGTCTTACCAGCTTTTAAAATAGTTCTCCAAGAGAGCTAGCATATAAGAGAAAGAAACTAGCAAACAAATAAGTTAGCCGCAAGAATGAGCTAACCTTAATATGGTAGCCAAAGGGAATATGTAATATATATATACAGTATATAGAAAGCAAGCCAACTCGCTCTCACAATGTTAGCTTTGATTGGGTCTCTATGTTCTCACTGGTGTCAGGTAATGATGATTAACAGTGATCCACCTAGAGTCACATGTACATCAATGATCAGGCTCTCTCCCATTCATCTCGTAACCACTTCTCTTTTTCTGCTTCACCCTTTCTCATGAAATGTCACTTCATCCAGGCACCATGCTACTTTTTTTTCATCTCACTGTTCCTCACTGTTTCTGTGCTAAAAGGCTCCAAACAAAGTAAAGAGCAGGAAAAAATAAAAGGCAGTACTGACGCTGTTCATCTTTTTTCATTTTCACTTTCCCTGAAATTACTTCCTCATGGTGACACACCTCAGCTCTATTACTTCACCACATCTCAGCCTACAGTCAAAGCCCCTTGCATTAGCTTACCTTTGTGGCTCCTGCAACTCAAACAATGAATCTGTCTTGTCTGTTTTCTGCATGGAAAGGACTGAGTGGTGACACCTCCTATACAGCAGACTGCTTCGAGGGTCTATCAGAGGATCCTTGCTTTGTGACAGCTTATATTAACGTCAGGAGGCAGAGACGGATTTTCTGTCTAGCCAGGGTTAACACTTCCTTTCCACAACTGAATCGCATATCAATCAAAAAAATTCCCAAAGGAAACACCTCCTACTTTTTTTTAACCCAAGTTTATTATTTGTTGCTAAGACAAAGATGTGATTGAAAGTAGCCCATTGAGCCAATTTTCTCTGTGTAATAGAATCCTAAGATTTAATTTAGCACCATGAGATCTTCTCTTTTGACAGGCATGGTGGAATTTATGTAAGCCAGTTGTGGGAGGCTTTTCCCTGCTCAGCTCTGAGGCTTGGAGGCGGCCAGATCTAAGCTCTCACCATTGGTTATAATTGCAAGGGGTGATGAGAGGTTATGGAATTTTTTTTCCTTTTTGTAATCTCTCAGTGCCTATTTCAGTTTTCTCAAGTGAATTTCTTCCTGGTTTTGCTCAGGTTCACATGACCATGTTTTTGTGAATGAAAGATTTTTAGATTAGAGAGACATTTGTCTCTTCTTTTGTTTAACTTGACGTAGGCCATGAGCTGCTTTATTATTATTATAAACAAGTAACACAGCTCCAATGGCCCTCTCATGAAACTTGCTTAGAAAAAGCTCAGTATTTGGGATGTTAAAGATAACTTCGCCTGCCTCCAGTGTCTTCCTCACACTCACACACACACACACACACACACACACACACACACACACACACACACACAATTTTATAGTGGCCC